>JAKCPI010018944.1:0-10101 GCA_023213315.1 Euborellia annulipes | reverse complement strand
GCCAATATTCGCGCCTCCCCTTAGACTAGTCCGCGCCTCCCTAGGGATGCGCGCCCCACAGTTTGGAAAAACGCTGATCTATAGCAAAGAATGGAATATATTTTCTAGTATAAGGGCATTTTATGGCTGGTGGAATTTGTATCAGGAATGAAAGTTGGAAGAAAAATGCAGCTTTGACCAAAGCCGAAACGTCAGCTGTTGAAATATATTTTTAAAGAAAAAATTCTGGCTGCATTTTTCTTCCAACTTTCATTCCTGATATGAATATATTTTCGCCACTTTGGTGGCGAGAAGACGTTTTAACAACGTTTAGTCGGCTTAACTCAAAAATTGAATTTTCGGACTTTCGCCACTAAATAAATGCGACCGTCCACATGAAAAGGTCTACCAAATCTTCATCGGGGTCAAAATTGAGTTATTATGCTTTCTATAAAGAAGCTTGCTGAGCAGGCCGGTATTTTTAGAATTTTTTTATCGTTTTTTGTTTGGAAGATATCGTTTCGAACGCAGTCTTCAGTTGCCTACTGAAGTTTTCGTTCAAAAACAATTTTTATTTTTTTTCCTCTTCAATCTCAATTTTTTTTTAAATATTAAGACCTAAAGAGTGAAAATTATTTATTAATAGAGCGAAATATCTTTATATAAATCATTATTAAAACAATCTTAAATGATAATAAATTATTATATTAATATGTCGATAAATTTATATTAATTTTAGATTAAAAGTTAGTCGAAAGTTAGGCCTTTAAAATGACTAGTGCAATTATTATGCCTTTAAAGCGAAGAAGAATCTTAAAGACGCCAGGTGGGACTATTATATTAACTTTAAAGATAATCCAACATGGGATTTGGGAAGGGTTAATAAATTAGGGAAAGAAATGATAATGTTCAAATAATTAAATGATTGAAAATTTAAGTTAATAATTTTGAAAATAGAACACAACTATTGTAAATTGTTTAAATTTAAATAAATATATATTGACGTATAACGGTTATCGTACATTTTCAATAAGTATAGCATTATAATATTGAGTTACTGTATGTGCGTAATTAAAATCAATTTTTCTCATATTTTATATTTATAGCAATCATTTTATTTATCTTACAAATCATATAATTGAATTTTATTTGTTTTTGTTTCCCCATTTGTTTATTCAATGGGACTCTCTTTCCTAAGGATTCTTCACCCTCATTTATTGGCTTTCAATAACCCTTTTTCCTTTTTCTCCCTTTTAAGGGTTTTTAGCTTATGGGATGAGGGCTGCCATTCATCTTATCATTTAATCCTTTGTAAATAGTTTATTTCAAGGAGCATAATGACTCTTTTATATTTTTATTTTATATTAATCCCATTAAACAATACTTGATTACCAAGCGAGGTATGCAAAAAGGGGGAGATGATTTAATTATCCTAAAGCTAGAATTTATTATTAAAAAAACAAAATTTTAATATGAATATACAAAAGCAAAGCGTTGATTTAGAAAAAATGGGGACCGAGTCTAAATGGTGTTAGATACCTAAAAAAGAGCTTAAATAAAATAAAATAAAAAATCTGGTGTGACTGGTCGCACAGAACACAACTTTCTTTTACCAAAGGTTAGAGAAAGTTGTGTACTGTGCTTGTCACACCAGATTTTTTGTGTCGAGATATATTTAGTTTCCGCCAATATATTATTATTTTTTTTTAAGGTCTTTTTCGGCATCTAAGTCCATTTAGACCCCATCCCTATTTATTTCAAATGATTTGTAGTCAAATCAAATGAAATAAATTTTTCTCGCTTGGGACGGGAAGCGAACCCGGGACTCCGGTGCGAGAAGCTAATATATTAGAATTCAAGATGTCAAATTTATAAACATGGAAAAATATTTATATTTTGTTACCATAGCAACTATTTCTCCTATCTTTCCTATGAACTACAAGAGTAAAGTGTGCTTCAAACAATTTTGAGAGCAAAATGAGAATATACATTTAAACGAGCATCTAAAAAATAATTGATTTTTGAATTTTAATCAAAACCGTTAGAGCGAATTTTGAGAAAATCGAAAAAAAAAAACTGAAAAAGTACATCAGTAAAGTACTAGTACTTTTAGGTCGAATTGGATTAAAAGCTTATTTTCACGCCTCAGGGGAGAATAATTAATTTTTTGCCTTTAATTAATTTGCTGGAACCTTTCAAATGAAATGGACTAATATGCTTATTTTCCTATCGGCAGAACTAACGCCATCTCTTTCCGCCTAGAGTAACCAGCTTCTGAATCGGCTAATAACGGTTTTCCGATGAAGGCTTTTAATATATTTTTATTGTTATTTAATAAAAGTACCCCGAAAAAAATTATTTTTGTCTCAATATTAATTTTGTCCAGCTAGAATAGCATTTTGAACCACTGTGCCCCGGTTCTGTTTAAATAAATATTAATATAGAATTTTTAAAATCAAATTGTTCTTTATTTTTTGAAGAAAACCGCCTAATAGAATTTGATGAAACTCTGGTTGCCATCTCATAAACTCAACTTTGTGAATTAGCACATTTGATGAACACTCTTACAAACACATACACACACACACACACACACACACACACACACCTACTCTATATAGATATATATGAAAAGCAACCAGAAAGGAAAGGAGGTTGGCTTGGCCAAGGTTTGGCATAAACGCTCTGGTCATCCATGAATAATGGATTGGCGGTTGTTGAGACAGACGCTAGATTCTCCTGACTCTGCACCCTATATTGCAAGGTAACTTGTTCGAGTAATAAGCTAGCAGATACAAACAAGTGGAGGATTCTAAGAATAAAACTACAAATTCTTAAACTTTGAAAAAAAAATTTCCCTTTTCTTTTTTATAGACATTTTTCAACCATTCTCTAAAAATTTATTTTCCAAGACCCCAAGACAATTTATTTTGTATGTTGGCTTTTAGAATAAAGACTAAATGAAGATAAAACTGTAGGACAGAGCAGAATTATTAGAGCATTGATTAAAGAGAAAATAACATTTTTTAAAAGTTTGTTTCGATATCAAAGACATTGATTGGAAGAAAGAAATCTTTGTCTCTTCGGACGGGAAGCCAACCTCTTCTTCTTCTTCGTCTTCTCTCCTCGCCTTGTCTTGCGATGCGGGGTCGGCGGACCTCACTCTTTCCCTCCAACCCTATCATACATTTTTATAACCGGAAGAAATAAGACAGGCCGGCCCGTCGCACGGTCTGACGCCTGTTGAAAAGAGGATGGAAGAGGCAGTCATTAAAAGAACTGAAGGACTGCCTGTTCCAGCTCGGGCAGCTCGTGGTCGCGATCCAGGTACCCATAAGCCCCTGAGCAAAGGACGGGAAGCGAACCTATGACCCCTAATAATACTTGGTGCTACGGCTCAGGGGATTTAATTTTATATAAAAAAAAAAAAAATATTAATGGATTAGCAAAAAAAAAAAAAGAATTAATTTATCTCAATTAAATGTTTTTCTCAGTTTCTTAAACCATTCAGTGGAGAGAGTCATTTATTATGATTGTTCATATAATTTCTGACATTAGATACGTGGGGTTGAGTTAATCATTGAGAAATCAATTATTATTGAATATTTTTTGTTGTTTAGCAATTGCTTTTGCGCATTATTGGTTTAATATTACAGTTTTGGTACAAAGAGAAATTTATATATGTGGTTATCCAGACAATAATTGGATAGCTGGGATTTTTTTGAGAATTCAGATGAGAAGTCCGAAATTCAATTTTTTTTTTTAATTTAATTTTTTTCTTATTTTATTCAACTTATTTATATTATAACAAAACATGCTTCATCGAAATACAACAAGTATTTGTAATTTATTGTTAAACAAGAAAAATAAATTTTCCTTTAATGTAATGTCTGTTTTTCTCACGAAAAAACCATAAAATTATTTCGTGACGATTGTCAATAATTTGAGATTCAATATTTGTATTTTTCAGTACAATTTCAAGTAAATGTCATTCATGTCAAATAGATATTAGTAATTAAATTTATATTTGAAGAAGAGAACTTGAATATTTTAATCAATATATAAATTCTATAAATGAGCCATTTAAAGGAAAAGTAGAATTACCATTGAACTATCGAATATTGATTATGCAATGAATAATATGCATACATATCAAAGTAATTAAATACGCAACATTATTGCTTGTGTACATAGGCGCCGGAACTGGGGGGGGGCAAGGGTACATTGCCCCCCTGGCATCCTGCAGGGAAGGGCAGAGGGGGCAAAATTTCTTGTTTATTTCATTTATTTTTAAAAATGATATATTTTTACTTTTGAAAAATAAAATCTTCTAAATTAAAAAAAATTAAAAGAGTAAGAAATTCATTTTTTTCCAAATTTTTTCCAAAAATTTTTGATAAAATCACTAGCAAATTTTTTAAAATTTTAATTTTATTAAAATTGTGATTTTATTTAAAATTTTTAAAGTTTTATAGTAGATTTGTTTTTGTTTTATACTATTTAAACATATTAAATTATTTTAATTTTCTAAAAAAAATTTTTTTGCCCCCCCCTGATTCAAATTCGTTCCGGCGCCCCTGCTTGTTTAGATAAAATTTTCCTTAGCATTAGAACTAGTGAATATATTTGCTAATATATTCAAATTTTATTTTATTGACAATATAGCGTTGTATTTTATTATTTATTTCGTACCAACATAACATTTGGAACCCAGGATCTCCAGCATTTCAGGCACTTTATTCGTAACTTGCTCGGTTAACTCGCATATAAGGTAAAGTGAGTTTTGTTGGTGTAGGCCGAAGATCCGGTGGCCTGGTGCAATGGACAACACACCAATGCCCCGGAAAGGCTGGAGATCCTGGGTTCGATTCCCGGGAGCCATGGGGGGTTTGGCACACTCACACTCTTGTTAAATAAAAATTAACGGCATATACAATAGGTATGTTCCATAAACTGATGATAAAAGAATGGAGTTTTCGGCATATGGAGCATTAAAGTAAAGGGAAACTGACATGTAAAAGAGACTTAAACGTCACCACTGAGGACGTCCATTTACGACGACTAACAGAACTAGTCAATTTCATTCTTCCTTTGTCCCCATGACCCCTGCGTCTATCTTCCCCAAAACCTACAATCTTCCGACTTTCAAGTCTAGTCTCAACAGGCATCTTCTCAGTTCCCGCAGTTGAGTTCCCCTTTTATGCTTCTCCTTTTGTTTTTATTTTCTTCCTGGCTGCCCCACTGGTCATTATAGGTTATTATTATGCACCCATTTGTTAATTAAAAAAAACTTTCCGATAAATATTAATGAATAGATGATATGAGGAACCGGAAGAACTAAAGCCATAGAAAGTAATACTTTGCATATGTCTGCTTTCATTGTTAATATTTCCGTGTCATTGATATAATGACATGCAGGTAAATTTGCATCATTAATTTAAATTAATTTAGCAAATCAGCAAGAAAAAGAATAATGAATAGGAAATATTTATGATTAATCCAATATTTTAAGAGGCCAGTGTTGGCAGACTTACAATAATTATTATATAGTGAGGGAGTTAAGTCCCACCTCTGCCTTTTCTACATGTGATTATTTCATTGTTTTTAAAATAATATTATATATTTTTTAATGTAAACTTTCATGGTTCAAACCTAGAAAATTTCCAATAAAGATTTTCATTTTCTTTTATAAAAACAATGAAATAATCACAAGTAGAAAACGCCTGGGTGGGACTTAATATTGTCCCTCACTGTACATGTACCATAATTTCATGATCTCTTCAATTCTAAGCCAAGGGGGGGGGGCCGGGGGGGTGTGGGGGGGGTGTTTTGGTGCACCCCTCCCCATCACTCTTTTTTTTTATTTTTTTTAATGTAAATTGAGTTCTTTATTTTGTTGATAGAAAAAAAATACACATCCAAAATATATTAATTAATATTTTTAAATTTTAATTTAAAAAAAATTTTTTTTAAAAAAAAAATATTTTTTTTTTTGGGGGGGGGGGAGGACTCCCCCCCCCCCCCCCTTGTATCCGCCCTTGTTCTAAGCGTACAATCTTTAGAAATGATAGTTGTTATAAAAATAAAATAATTTCTAGAAAAATTTTTCAAGTATTGTGTATTTATTTCCCTCTATAAACTGATACAATAATAATTTTTTCGGGTCTGACAACCCTTGCCAGGGACTGGTGATAGCTAAATATTTAATTTAAAACAGAATAATACTCAAATTTCTATGTTAACTGGAATTTAGCAGGTCTTACAATTGTTAGTAATTTAACTAAAAGTTAATTTTATTATCTAATTCTTTCTAGTTAAAAGCTCTCAGTCAAATCTACTTTTTTTTTTTAAATTTATTAAATCACGAATTCTTCTTACATAATGCCCTTTTCAGAGGGATGTGGTAGAAATTGGTTTGAATTATTAAATTATTTAATAAAAAATCTGGTGTGACTGGCGCACAGCACACAACTTTCTCTTACCTTCGGTAATCGAAAGTT
Organism: Euborellia annulipes; assembly: GCA_023213315.1. Taxonomy (NCBI): domain Eukaryota; kingdom Metazoa; phylum Arthropoda; class Insecta; order Dermaptera; family Anisolabididae; genus Euborellia; species Euborellia annulipes. Next base: position 3,622 of record JAKCPI010018944.1, on the reverse strand, counting down.
ATGTTCTGTGCTTGTCACACCAGATTTTTCGTGTCGAAATATATTTAGTTCCCGACAGTACGGAACATATGAATTCAGATGTAAAATTTATAAATATGGGAAAATATTTATATTTTGTTGCCATGGCAACCATTTCTCCTATCCTTCCCTATGAAATACAAGAGTAAAGTGGTCTTCAGAAGATTTCAATCGCAAAATGAGAATATACATTTTAAAGAGCATCTAAAAAATAATTGATTTTTGAATTTAAAAAAAAATCGTTGGAGCAAATTTTGAGAAAAACCGAAAAAAAACTGAAAAAGTGCATCAGTAAAGTACTAGCACTCTTTGGCTGATTTTGATTAAAAGCTTATTTTCCCGGTCCCGGGGGGTGTTTAACTTAAATATAAAATTTCAACCTCATAGCTCAATTCCTTCATGCTTAAAATTGAACACACACACACACATACACACCCACCCACACACAGACAGACCATGTCGCGAAAACCAGTTTTTGGATCCAGGGGACCTCAAAACGTGAAGATCCATCAAAATCTCGACATCGAATTTTTGACATGAACCAATACTTTCTCTCTATATATATATTACATATATACATAGGTAAGAGAAAGTAAAAATATCAAATTTAAAGATTGCGGTGTGGGTTTTAGTTTAGGTTGTATTTACCCTATATGCGGAGTTTCATGGGGGTACCCCCGTAAAACCCCGCATATAAATAAAACCTCAGTTAAAAATATCACCAGTTTAAAACACAACAGCAGTGCCATCGAATTTCTCAACCATTTATCATATTTCAATTTCATTAATAAGATTATAAATTATAAAAAAAAAAAAACATTTATATGTATTTTGGTGCAAATCCTGTAAAATAAAGCCTAAATATGCAATATAGGGACAGAATATAGTATAATCTATAAATTTAAAAAATGAGTCTCTAGTACATTATCCTTCTGAAAAGGATTCTCGGGGCTTAGTCCAGGCTTTCCAGCTGGTAAATTAAAATTTTAATAAAGATTCATTTATATATTATCATATTATTCAATTTTATTATTTTTTTTTACAGTGAAAGTATGTGTCTCTTTTTAGTGTGTGTAGAAACAATGAATTTAATTTATTTAATGGTTCATTTTAAGTCATTAATTCATATTAATATTTTTAACTTAAAATAAATGTTTTAAAATAAGTCATTATAGTTTTTTCTGTTATTCCTTTTACATATTATTATAGTTAGCCATGATAATAAAAGTGAGAGAAAAGAAGGAATAAGTAGGCTATTCATATAGGTGGGAGGAGTTTGTGATTCTCAAATTGGACCAAAACAGAGATGAGAAAAATTTACCTAGTCGATTAAACAGAAATTACAAACCTATTAAAATTAAATTTTTGAATATTCAATCAACTTTTGTGTCCTTATAGCCAATACCAATTACTTTTGCCTTTATTTTTTAATGTTCCAAACAGGTAACTGACCAAAATATTTATGAGTGAAGGAATGCCCTAACGATCTGTCACAATTATATGGTGTAATAAAAGAGCAATAATATTAATTAAAAGACAATAAACAGAGAAGTAGTAAATTCCATTTCAGTAAATTCTTCGTTTTATGGTTTATGAGAATATTAAATGCTCTGTATGAATTTATGAATTAAAAAACAATAATTTCATAAATAAATACGAATTTTAGATTATTTAAAATGGGGATAACTTTAAAAATGTTAAATTATCTCTTAACGAGATGATATTTAAAATTTCATAAAATATACACGAATATTTACATAATTCATCTGAAATTCATTTTATATTATTTATTCTAATATTATAAAAGGTGAATTATTGTTTGTTTGTTTTTACCCATGAATTCAATATATATTTCTCATCAGGCAAATTAAGAATTAGTCGATTAACATTGTATTCATTTCATATTTAAAAAAAATTAAAAATTCAGACTAATCTAAGACTAAAAAAAAATAAAGCCTGAAAAAATTTAGCACCTAGAATCTGAAGAGTCTATGTTAGACTCTGGTAATGAATAGTTTGAGAATCAACGACATAAATTTAAAATTACTTTTACCAGGTAATTGTTTCTTTAGTCTTATGCAAAAAATTTAATCATGTTAATATTAGTTTGGAAATTCAAATAAATTCAATCAATAGACTTTTTAAATTTAAAGGGTGAATATCATAAATATTTACATAGAGGTCTTTGGATGGGCAGGTACGATATAATAAAAGTTTAGTAGAGTACTTAAATTCTATTGAATGCACTTGTGTTTGAATTCCAATCCTATATAGTCTTAAAATCATATTGTTCCAATCATTTATTTTTACTGTTGCTACGTTTTATGATGGCTCAAATAATGTACCAAAGGCGGGAACGAACGAAGTGCGGTTCTGTATAGAGATTGAAATGATATAACGTTTACAGTAGCGGAATGAGTTTTGTTCAAAGTTGGAAGTTTTGGCAAGCGAATGAGTCAAGAATGACTAAGAGAGAATCTCTCGGTAGAAAGGAGGGGGCGAGAGGAGGTTGGGGTATATATGGAAGAGGTAGCAGCTATATGTAAGCTAGATATGTTAAAGAAGAGCAAGGGGGGGGGGGGGTTGGTTGGAATTAAGATAGTTTTAGGCAATGGGATAAATTAATGCGGAAATCCGTTTAACGCGCTCGGAATAAGTTTTAATGGAGCCATTTTACAAGAGGGCGGGTAACTCGAGCGAAGAGAACTCGCAAAATATTAATTACACAATTGAATTCCATAGTATTTTGGGATTTAACAAAAACATATGTCTTTAGAATCATAATAGATCACAATAATAGGATGAAATATTAACTCTCGGAAAACAACGCGAATTGAATAAATATTATAATTTTGTTTTCGGAACTCGGTTTTGTTTTCATTCCCACCACCATTTCTTCAAATAACCTCAACCAGTAACTCTATTCATTTATTTCTTCTACTAAATTAACTCCTTATTTCTCCTAGATCTTTTTCCCATTTATCTCACCTCTTTTTAATTCTTATTTAACGAATGTGATGATTTGTATTATTTTTCTTAGTGTTTTATGAAACAGAAAGAGAAATAGTTTGGAGGATAAGTGGTGTAGGTTTTACGTGAAACATAAGAAAAATTATTTAATATATGTGAGGTTTTACTAGGAAAGAATTTTTTTGAATTTACAACTCGATATATTTCGGGCTATTAATCTAGTGAAATCTCACATATATTAAATAATTTTTATCAGAAAGAAAAAGTTGTGTAATATACTCCTAGATAAACCTGCTGCTCTTCAATAAATAAATTTAAAATTATCATGGTATAATATAAAACGCTAGCCACTGACTTTCTTTTTATCATTCTCTCTCGCTGATTGGCCAAAGACAGAGGAATTGGAGACAGTAAGGGAAATTTAAAACTTTAAAATTTCGCAATTGCTCGCCGAAGGCGGGCTTGCCACTTGTAATATATTAATCGCCAGTCTTTTGAAAATTTGAAAAAGTAGGTCAAGAGATTAATTTAAATGATGATTACCGAAGCACGGAAAAATCTCTGAATTAATTTCCATATTCTATTAGTAAAAAAACAAAGTCAATATATACGAAATACTAAAAATACTATATGA
>JAKCPI010018943.1:0-12497 GCA_023213315.1 Euborellia annulipes | reverse complement strand
CACAATAGCCTATATCCATCTTCTTTATTGATATTATTTGGATGTTTATTAATTTCTATAGACTCTTTGACTTTTCTTTTCCACCACTATAGTAGATTTTATAGCTTACCCCACGTTGGAAGTCATTTTCTTATTATTATTCATTATTTATAAGATACATTGATAAGTATATTGAAGAGTCAGGTTTAACATTTAATACAATCTACTTTACAAGTTATTCGAATCTTGAATGACAAAGCAATCATTTATTGAATATAGTAGTTTTGTCAAGTAAAAATAAGCTTCCAATCTTTTTTAAACATGTTTGAATTTTTTATATTATTTGGCAAAATATTAAAAAAATTTGGTCCCATTGTTCTTATATGATCTCTCCCCACCTCAATCTTTATTTTTCAGTCCTCAGGTCTTCCCTCTTTCTGGTGTTGAAGCGGTGCATTTTGTTTCCCGTCTCGAAAGTTTCCCTGCATTTGTAGGTTGCTACGCATATTTGAAAAATGTATAGGGTTATTGTGACTAACTTCTTGGAAATGAATGAAAATAGCGGGAAAATTTGAATCTAACTTCACAGAAATACCGACAGATGGCGCTGATGTCGCTGTATATATAAAAAGGCAAGCAACGGACATGACAGTTAGTTCACTTGAGTCGGAGCAAGTGCACAGTGCTTGATAACGGCTGCAGAATAAGCAGTTGAAACGTTGTACAGTATTTATATATTTTTAATAAATATTTAATACAAAAATGTGGTCTATAATTAAAAATTCTCCTAATAATAGTTCTTTTTTTTTAAATAAAAAAAAAAAATCAGTGATTTTTCTCAAAATTGCTCTAGTTGCTACCAAGGGCGGATCCAGAGGTGTTTCTCGGGTGGGGGGGGGGGGTAATTTGGAGTGACTCGTCGCACAGAGCACACTATTTTTTCTTAATTTCGGTAATTTAAAGGCGCATTCTATACTTGTTTGCCAGGATATAAATACAAATCAAATTTTTAAGTATTAATTTTTAAAAATTTTACGTGAAAAATACATTTTTTTTGCAAAAAAAAAGGGTATTTTTTTTAAATCTCGGGGGGTAATTACCCCTTTACCCCCCCTTGTATCCGCTCTTGGTTTCTGCAAAAGCAAGGGGAGGTTGGGCACCTATCTCCATTTTCACTAGCGTTGCTTAACTACAACGATCTCGGAATATGATTAATAAAGAAATTTGAGATTTAATCATTAAAATTGCAATTGTTAAATTAAATCTCTTTTTTTATTTATAATAGGCTCTATATTTGTACTTTTTTTTTTTATTATTATTTTCCAAAAAAAAAAGTTTTGATAAATAAATTCACCCTTTTTCTATAGAATTATTACTCAATTAAAACTTTTTAATTAATATAAAAAAATTCTAATCTTTTTACAATTTCCATTTTTTTTTTTTATATATTATTAAAACACTCCAAAAGTTTTTTTTTTTTTTTAATTCCAAAAATAACAACATATTCCTTTTATACACTTCAGAGAAGAATAGGATTATTGAAGTGAAACTCTGTTGTTAATGCAGAGTATCCTCAAACAATTATTTCTTTCGTAGAGTTGATCATGTGTACCATTCATCAGGGCAAATAATTGTCAACAATACACGATCCTAGGTATTTTAATGTTTACTGTAATCATCACACATTGTATATGATTACAGTAAACATTAAAAATACCTAAGATCGTGTGTTGTTGACAATTATTTGCCCTAATGAAGGTCGTGATAGACGACCGAAACGTCGGCAAGTAAAAAAAATAATAAATAAAAGATTTTTTACTTTTATTTGATCCTCTCAAATTTTTTCGCTCTTCTATCAGCATGTCGCGTTACACGCCGTGACGCTACAAGCCATGACGTCACAAGCCGTGACGACAAAAATAGGAAAGAAATTTAAAATATATGACGAATTATAAAAAGATAATTGTGAGATTTAATTATTCAATTTTTAAATTGATAAAATATAATTTTTAAAATAATTCAAATCTTCAATTACTAAATAAATATTGTTCTCAGTTTTTAACATGCGTCTATTGATTTCCTATTATCATTCCTCATTTTCCAATTATTACGTTAAGATTAAAAACGCGATTTTAATACCCTTAATTGGATAATTTTCTGTAAAAAAGTTTCACTTGCATCGTGGTTTCATAAAACCACACTATGATTTTTTTTTTAATTTAATCTCCTGGCTGCATACATAAGACATTAAATTGATACAATTTGTTTTTATCACATTTTTTTTTAAATAATAAATACTTCCATCAAAATTGAATTTTTTAATTTAATTTAAGTTTGATTTCGGCATCGGAGGCCATTTAGACCTCATCAATTGATTGGTAGCTATTTCAATTGAAATAAATAAGACAGGATGCGAACCCCTGACCCAGTTTGCACAAGAGGCAAGAACTCTACCACTGTGCTATGACCCCAAGGGCAACAACATTTGTTTTTAAACATACAAATCCTCTATCAAGAGTACTAAGATTTCCAAAAACCTCATAAATTAATAAATTTCCTTCTCTATTATTAAATATGTAACCTCCCATTTACATCTTTTACTACATGTCTTGTTTAAACTCAATTATGAAACCACACGACATTTTGAATTTACGTTAAAATTAATCAAAAGTACGTCGTCTTGCTGAAAATCTCTAATAATTTATTTACAAATGATAAAGATATTGCCTGATGTAGAAAATTCAAATTGACAATTATTTAGATCAGTAAATTATTAGTGACGTTTCGGCATCTCTTGCCTTCTTCTTGATCTTAAGAACAGTGACGTCATTTCAGTTTTTGTTTGAGGAGGGCAAACAATTTTTTTTACTTCCTGTACTACTTAATTTTTATACATATAAATATATATATACCTTTATATTTTTATTTATACCATCTTCTATATTTCTTATTCTTATTTATAAAGAGAGAGGTCTAAACGACCTCCGATACCAAAAAGGAACTTAAATTAAAAAAAAACATAGTGTGGTTTTATGAAACCACGGGAAACCACGATGCAAGTAATATACATACATGTATGTTAAATAAATAGGCCTATAAAGAAAACAATATTAATAAAAATAAACATTCAAAATACTATGATAAAAAAAAAAATAATCCCAAGAAATATTATAAAATATGATAAGAAAAAAAACATTGTGTGGTTTTATGAAACCACGATGCAAGTGAAACTTTTTTTCAGATCGTAGGCGTTTAACTGAAGATTTTCAGAAAATTATTCAATTAAGGGTATTAAAATCGCGTTTTTAATCTTAACTTAATAATTGGAAAATGGGAAATCAATAGACGCATGTTAAAAACTGAGAACAATATTTATTTAGTAATTGAAGATTTGAATCATTTTAAATTATTTTAAAAATTATATTTTATCAATTTAAAAATTGAATAATTAAATCTCACAATTATTTTTTTATAATACGTCACATATATTAAATTTTAACTTTACTATTTTTGTCGCCACGGCTTGTGACGTCATGGCTTGTAGCGCCACGGCATTTGACGGCCGTGACGGCTTGTAACGCGACGTGTTGATAGAAGAGCGAAAAAATTTTAGGCCATCAAATAAAAGTTCCACTTAAAAAAAAAAAAAAAAAAACTTGAAACAACTTTTAATATTAAATTTTCCGCAATTTATCATACTATCAAAAACACTACTACTCTTAACTAAAATAGATGAGATATTAAAAAGAGAAAGGGGAAGAAAACCATTTTTCTTTTAAACGAAGTGGGGGATAAATATCCAAGCATCTAAGATATAAATAAATAAGTTGATGGTGGTGGTGGTGGTGGTTGGTTAGGGGATTTTGCAAATATCGACAAATGGGGATATGAAAGAAAGAGAGAGAGAGAGAACGCCTGCCTGCCTGCCATGTATGATGATATATACTTGGGGACGTGACAAGTCGTAGGCGAACATTATTCAAAAGACTTATAGGGTGGGGGGGGGGGGTAAAGAGCATGCAAATCCAGAACAGGATGACATGAGTTCCTTGAGGCTCAAGGATGTCGATAACTCACACGCCAACAGCTGCTGTCAAACTTGGAAAGATCTCCCTCCCCCACCACCCCCCACTCCTCACCAATATCCAATAGACAAGGAGAGAGAGACCTCTTATATAATTAAGCTATAGAATAACTCCTCAGACATTCCTCAAGTTTCTATTCACAAGAAGATATCTTAACTATTGGTGGGATTAATTAATTAATCAACACTTTTAAAGAGAGGAAAAATATTTTTTTTTTTTTTTTAGATAAAAAATTAAATTTTTGTCTAAGGAAACTTTAATAGGCTGAAAATAAATAAATAACCGTTTTTGTTAATTAAATATTCATATAGAGAAAGTTTTTTCTTTTGCAGGTTTTTCAGCAAGGATCAAAAAGAAAACTTTATTTTAGATTTGAAAATTTTCATCTCCTGAACTCATTAATTTTGTTAATTAATTTATTTATTTATTCATTTAAAATTGAGATGTACATAGGGCTTATTCAGTTATTTTAAGGGGGCTCGGGAGCGAAGGTGTTACTCATGTTTTTCCCGATAAGATGGCGTAGTGTGTCATAAAAAGTATGCCCAATAATCAAGTAATTCAAAAAATTTGCCAAGAGATGTCAGAATGGTAGCTAATAATATTTAATGCATTTGGTTGATTTTCATTGATCTTTTAACAATAAATACTTTATAAATGTTATTATATATTATGTATCTTTTATAAAAGCATAAAAATATATAAATATAGGCTATTAGGGGATCGGCTTTTAGACTAGCCTGCCATCTATTGCAAGAATGCTGAACTAATTTGACAGATGATTTTTAAATAAATCATCTAAGCTTATTTTAAAAATTTCTAAATTAATATGTGATTAATAATAACAATAAATTCATTTTTAAATAAAAAAAAATTAAAGATCATTGGGACAGATTGTTCTTTTGTATTTGTTTGATAAAAAAATTAATTACGATAATTTTTTAATAAGTCATTAAAAAAATTATAGCTCAATGTCTCAATAATCTCTTATGAATTTAATTTATTTAAAAAAAAACCGCATTGAAAAATTCCTTATAATAGTCGTTTTTTTTTTTTTTTTTTTTTAAGTACGTTTAGACGTCGCTCCTGAACCCCCCTTAATCTCTATATTTTATACTTAAAGAATAACGTCTGGACGTTAGACCTATCAACGAACGGAAAATGTACCTAGTAATTGGTCCAATTTGCCACGAGAGGCGCTAGTTTTCAAGAGTGCCTTAAAGTTATGCATCACTTATACCATAAAAGAATTAATAGGGTATTATTAGGAGAATTGAATTAATCTAATTGAGTATAAAATAATTCAAAAAAAAAAAAAAAAAAAAAAAAAAAACTTCGAAGGCCGTATTATAATACAGGTGGAAAAAACTTTTGGTTACCTGGTCTTTAAGTAAAACTATTATTAGCCTGTAAATAATAGATATGATTTTAAACAATAAATTAAATTAAAATTTAATATTTATATGATTAATTATCGAAAAATATTTGTGAGATTTAATTATTTTAATTTTTTAATTCTCTCATTCTTTATAACTCTAAAATTACTTGACGGATTTTTTTTATTTTTTCATGAGTGGGGAATTTAAAGAGCGGGGTTTTAGGTTAAGTTATATTTTTGGAAAATTTCTTTTAGGGTGTCAATAAATAAATGAAAAAAAAAATCTAAATAAAAATTTGATTATCTTTTAAATATTTATTTATAACTAATTACTCGCAGGGGCTTTAAGGAGAAACTCTCACTTTGAAAAAAAAATTAGACAATAATAATAAAAGCAAATTGAACATATAATTCCAAAAAAAAATTTCGATTTTTTTTTTTTTAAATTAAACTTTTATTTGATCCTCTCAAATTTTTTCGCTCTTCTATCAGCATGTCGCGTTACAGGCCGTGACGTCAAAGGCCGTGACGCTACAAGCCATGACGTCACAAGCCGTGACGACAAAAATAGGGAAGGTAAAATTTAATATATATGACGAATTATAAAAAATAATTATTAATAATAAATAATTATTATTATTATTTGTTGCACTACTATGTTTATTTCCGTTGCTGATATTGTATCACTTTTATAATCTCGGAACCTTCGTATGTACATCCATTTAATTAATATTGTACTTAAACGAATAAATAAAATAAATAAATAAAAAAAAATAAATATAAAAAATAATTGTGAGATTTAATTATTCAAATTTTAAATTGATAAAATATAATTTTTAAAATAATTTAAAATGATTCAAATCTTCAATTACTAAATAAATATTGTTCTCAGTTTTTAACATGCCTCTATTGATTTCCCATTTTCCAATTATTAGGTTAAAATTAAAAACGCGATTTTAATACCCCTTAATTGAATAATTTTCTGAAAATTTCCACTTAAACGCCTACGATCCGAAAAAAAAAGTTTCACTTGCATCGTGGTTTCATAAAACCACACAATGAATTATTTTTTTTGTCATTTAGGAAAAAATCAATTTAGACGTTTAGATGATTGACTTGCAATTAAAAAACAAAATCAATCAAAGAAATGAAATCAAAACAATTTCATCTCTTAAGTTCAAATTGATACATTTGCATTTTCTCTCTCTCTTGTCTTTTGTGATGATATATAGACAAGACAGACACAATTTCATTATCTTGGGTCTTAATTAACATGTTGAATGGTTGAGAGTGAAAGGGGTTGGTTGGAGTGAATACTTGCCTATGTCGCATACGATGATGACGTCTCTCTCTCTGAATGTGGTGCAACCAACCAATGTCACAATTATGCATACCAGAACGTATATCATTATCATCACAGATGGAGTTATTGGAATGGATGGGATGACGTCATCTGGAATTTTGTGCTAAAATAAATTCTCAATTTTTGGGACATAAGACGGAAATGCGAACCTCTGACCCATAAAACAAGAGGTAAGAACTCTATCACGAATCACAGGTAATTAAATGAGAGAGAGTTGAATGCGATGATGACGTTATGCAAAGACAAAAGACAACAAAAACAACAACAATCATTTTTTAACAATTTAAGTTATTTTTCGGTATCTTAGGTCATTTAGGCCTCTATTTTATTTTAATTTAATTTTGTCCTATCCTTTAGGTCTCTACTGATTGGTAGCTAATAAATGTTCATGAATTTAATTAAACTAGCCGCGAGGCTCCGCCCCCCACTCCTGGATCCCTCATCCGGTTTGGACCCGCCTGCGGCGGACCCTCGCCTTTTCTTCTTAATTTTTTTTTTTTTTTTAAACATTCACACTTTTTTTCTCATTCACCCAGGTAGAAATTCAACCTTAAAACTAGCTAATATTAAGCTAATTTTCTAAGTTTAAGCTTAAAATTAGCTAACAAAATTAGCTTAGTTTAAGCTTATTTTGTAACGCTTTTCTAAGCTAGCAGCAAGCTTACCGAATTAGCTTAAAATTAGCTAAAAAAACTAGCTAAAAATAAGGTTGTTTTGTTAGCTTAAAATAAGCTTGAAATTAGCTTAAAATAAGCTTAAAATTAGCTAACAAAACTAGCTAAGGGCAAGGTTGTTTTGTTAGCTTAAAATAAGCTTGAAATTAGCTTAAAATAAGCTTAAAATTAGCTAACAAAACTAGCTAAGGGCAAGGTTGTTTTGTTAGCTTAAAATAAGCTTGGAATTAGCTTAAAATAAGCTTAAAATTAGCTAACAAAACTAGCTAAGGGCAAGGTTGTTTTGTTAGCTTAAAATAAGCTTGAAATTAGCTTAAAATAAGCTTAAAATTAGCTATCAAAACTAGCTAAGGGCAAGGTTGTTTTGTTAGCTTAAAATAAGCTTGAAATTAGCTTAAAATAAGCTTAAAATTAGCTAACAAAACTAGCTAAGGGCAAGGTTGTTTTGTTAGCTTAAAATAAGCTTGAAATTAGCTTAAAATAAGCTTAAAATAAGCTAACAAAACTAGCTAAGGGCAAGGTTGTTTTGTTAGCTTAAAATAAGCTTGGAATTAGCTTAAAATAAGCTTAAAATTTAATTACTTAGAATACTTAAATTACTTACAAAACTACACTGTAAAAAAAAATTTTAATTTTAGAATGTTTTAGTATAGTAAATTTACAAATTTTCCTTGTAAATGATAAATACCATACATTTGTATACTAAATTTACAAATCTATGCATTCAAAAAATTTTTACAACCAAAAAACATTTTAAAATTACAATTCTCTTGGAAAATTAGAGTAAATATTGTAATTTTACCATTCGATTTCTAATTTTACAAATACAACGGCATTGTAATTTTAGAACACGGTTTGTAATTTTAGAAAAGGGTTTGTAATTTTACAAAAAGGTTTCTAATTTTACAATACAAGGGTATTGTAATTTTCCTTTTAAGGCTGCCAACATGGCCGACTTTGTTTCGACTGCTTTTTAGCTTTCTTAATAAAGACATTTTTGGCACTATAAGGATTTATTTAAGTTATAATAATACAAAAAATAATAATATTAAGATAACTTTAAGTTTATTTTTTATTTTATTATTTAGTAAAAATAGTTGACAATGAGGTCATACTTGAATGCCAAATGGCAGAGATAGATCATTAGTTAACAGGTGATTCGATGGGCAAATGGACTAGGCAGCAAGGCTTCTACCAAAAAGGTCAGTGTTCAAATCCTGGAGGGATTTTTCATTAAATAAAAATATTTACTTCACTCCATTCAGGTAGAGACGTCCCCTAAAGGTCAATAACCTATGGGTCCAGTCGTAAATTTTTTTTCTTTTTTTTCTAAATATTAGTAAAATTACAAACATTCGGATTGTAAAATTGCTAAATATTTGTAAAATTACCACACATTTGGACTCGAAAATTGCTAAATATTAGTATAATTACTAAATATTGGTAAAATTACCAGACATTTGGACTCGAAAATTGCTAAATATTAGTAAAATTACCAGACATTTGGACTCGAAAATTGCTAAATATTAGTAAAATTACCACACATTTGTAAACGATTTTTGCAAAGAGTTTTGTAAAAATATAATTCAACTGTATAGTAAATTTAGTATCTATTGGTCTTGGAAATTTGCTTACAACAAAAAAATTGTAAAATCATCGAAATTTTTTTTTACAGTGTAGCTAAGGGCAAGGTTGTTTTGTTAGCTTAAAATAAGCTTGGAATTAGCTAACAAAACTAGCTAAGGGCAAGGTATGGTATTTTGAGTTAAAAAAAAAAAGTATTTGCAAAAAATAAAATTTTTATTTAAAATATTTTTCCCAACACAAACAAAGATATAAAATACATATATATGAACCATTTATTTTGAAAGTGGTGTAAGTCCACTTTTTACAAAAAATGAGAAATCACATAATTTATCAATATATATTTATCTTTAAAACATGCAGTTAATAAATCACCATGTTATATTCTTTATGAAACCAAGCACTTAGCACTGGACCTAAAAATCTAAAAAAAAATATTTAATCATTTAAGCTTATTTCTTATTTATTTTATATGTAATAAATATACTTACATAAATGATGAATAGCGTCTTTCAGGGGGGGGGGCAAAAGAGATATTTAAAAAATTAGTTTGCACCCCTCGAATTTTTAAAACACAAATTTAAATTCTAAAAAAAAATTCACGATCCTATCAGGCCTAAAGTTTAGAGTAGACTAACCTGACCAAAGCTGCCTGTATGTCCACTCTAACTGTAAATTCTTTTGTTTACAAATGCTTCCTTTTTGGGTTTTTCCAGGTAGGCAGGAGGTCTTTTTTTTAAATTATAAATAAAAGAGTTAAAATTCAAGAATAATATTAGATTACTATTTACACTCATTCTAAGTAATTAAAAAATTTATTATTTAAATTTTATTTAATATACTGATACTCTGCCAAATTTATATTTATTAAGAATAATTATTCAAAATGATTTTTCTCAAATTAAAATTTTTTATATACATTTGATAGAAGAGCAGGTGCTATGGAGGGGGGGAGGGGGGTAGTTGCCTGCGGCCCTGGTCAGTACCTTAAGATAAAAGTAATTACTTATTCGAATACAATACAACCTTATAGTATCAATGGAATGTAAGGTTGCTTTAAGCTAGATATCCAAGATAAAAACGAACCTTGAAATTAGCTTAGAAAACTAGCTAAAAACAAGCTAATAATAAGCTAAAAACAAGCTAAAAATAAGCTAATAATAAGCTAAAAAATAAGCTAATAATAAGCTAAAAACAAGCTAATAATAAGCTAGAAATAAGATAGCAGCAACCTAAGGAAACTAGCTAATAACAAGCTAATAATAAGCTAATAATAAGCTAATAACAAGCTAATAATAAGCTAATAATAAGCTAATAATAAGCTAATAATAAGCTAATAATAAGCTAATAATAAGCTAAATAAGCTGAAATAAAGCTTAAAACTATCTTAGACTCTAAGCTTAAATAAAGCTAATTCTAAGCTAATAACTTGTCCGACTAAGATAAATTTCTACCTGGGCACACTCAGACATACATTCACACAGTCTTTTCGGCAACTAAGGCCATTTAAGACTTTAGACGATAACCGTTGTAAGTAATATATATTTTGGGGGTTCCAGGCATTTCTATTTAAGCCATCTGGTATCCAGATGGCAACTAAATAAAGCATCGAACTGCCTGGTCCGAACCCGCGACGTTTGGTATAGGAGGTAGGCACGCTACCTGCTACGCCAAACTCGAGGCTCTTCTTAATTATGAAAGAAAATTATTATTCCATTCCAATTCAGTGCCTGCTTGAGGATTTGTTTAAATTCATAGAATACACAAATGAAAAGAATACATAAATATTTCTCTTTACATTTCTTTTATGGGAAAAATCGTAACTTTAAGAATTAATAACTCAAAAAGTTATGGGAATTTCGGGATGAAAATAATTTTCCTGTAATCCCGAAGGTCCTCTTTATGTTTATAAAATTTCATTTCAAAATTCCAACGGGAAGTTGCCTAAATAGAGCGTTGACAGACGGACGGACAAACAGACAGACGGACATTATCGAATTATTTAATTAAATTATCATCTAAGTTATAAATAAATAAATAAACTACACAAGGTTAAGTTGCTGGCTTTTATTTTAGCTTATGCGCATTTCGACGATTTACTTCAGGATCTTTGACACAAACTGAATGCGCATAAAATAAAAATCCTTTTGAAACTTAACCTTGTGTTATTTATTTATCTATTTGATCTAGATTAAATTGATAATTTAATTAAATTTTAGAATGTTTTAACTTCACCAACTGATATATTACATTTTCATGAGACGGTATGCAAACCATTGACCCCCTTAGCACACAAGAGGCAAGAACTCCTGCCTCTGGTGCTATGACCCAGGAACTTTATTCATTTAAAATGACTGACAAGGGGGGTGCATAGCCTTCATGTCACTGTCACCGATTTGAACGAAATTTTTTTTATGTCGATAAGAGAAGCGGCTGTTCAACGATTAGAATGATAGACAGGAAGAGAGGATGTCAGCCAAAGGGAGAGCCTCTATCGAATAAACATTTTTTTTGTGTAGTACTTAATAGAAAAAACAAATTCTGTTAAAGCCTGAGAATGCACTTCCTAACGGCCCATCTAAAAAAAAATGTTAAAGATTTTAAAACTTAAGGGGTGTTAAAAAACAACATTAAACCGTTACAACAGAGCCGCCACAAGGGTCAGATCGGTAGCGTGGGCGTGCTCGGCTTGTAAACACGGAATCTCAGAGTTCGAATCTCGCCAAAAAAGCAACTATTTTTTTTTTTTTATTTCTAAGAATATTTTTTAATATCAATAAATAAATAAAAAAGTTTTTTTTTGGCTTTTTAATTTTTAACATGTTGTTCCAAAAGAAAATCTAAATGCTTTCTGTCAAAAATGTCTTCTTAGAAATCGAAAAATCAAAAAAAAAAATAATAATAAATAAATAAATTACACAAAAAAAAAATAAAAAATGGCTGAACACGGCGAGATTCGAACTCGAGATTTCGCGTTTACAAAGAATGAACATTACCGATCTACCCATTGCGGCTTTTATAAAGTGTTATTGTTAGCAATGGCTTAAGGATACTGACAAAATCTTTAACATTTTTTTTTTTTAGACGAATCGTTGAGAAGTGCATTCTCTCGCTTTAACAGAATTTGTTTTTCATTAAGTACTACACATAAAAAAAATTTTTCGCTCAAATCGTAGACATGAAGACTATGCACCTCCCTTTGTGAATTAAATTAAGACTGGTTACCGTTGGCATCTAATTGTAACGTTATGAGCTAAAGATTAATTAATATAAAAATTACAATAAAAAATAAAGTAAAACATTTGGTGATATATTTCAATTAAACTACTGTATACACTTGATCGATAATTAAACGCGTCATCATCATAATTATAAATCTTTTGTAGATAATGACACGATAAATACAATATCAAGTAGGTATATTAATTGAAACA
>JAKCPI010018942.1:0-16707 GCA_023213315.1 Euborellia annulipes | reverse complement strand
TTTGGGGTCTTTCCGAGTACAAATGGCTAAAAATGATCGAGGGATACACACGTCCGCGCAGGTCTGCTTGAGGGGACACACAGGAATTTACACGTTCACACAGGGATACACACGCCCGCGCCACGGACACACAGAGAGGATCAAAAGTGACCAGAAGAAAAATATGTGTCCCCTGTTGTGAATGTGTATATTCCTGTATGTCCCTCCAAGGTTTACTCTACAGACCTGCTGCGGGCGTGTTGGTCCCTCGATCATTTTTAATCATTTTTACTAGGTTTAAGAAATTTACCTTAAATTACCCTATTTTCTTAAAAAAAAAAAAAAAAAAAAAACAGCAAACAGTAAAAATGAAGTATTCTCAGGATCGTTGCTAGTCCAACTGATACTGGATGGTGTTATAGATTTACAAAATTATATTTCATATATAATATGTGTATAATTCCCAATAACTGAAGATGGCCAAATAAATTCAGGCCGAAACGTCTTATTCTGGGAGTTTTATTGAACCTGGATCATTCAAATTTGGCTGATATCTCCATTCCTCAATTATAATCGCATCACAGCCACAACCTCAAAAGCAAAAATCTATATTTCTACTTAAATTCTTAAGAGGTGCTTGGGTTCTAGGTTAAAACACTAACGGGAGAAGGTTCGGCTCCCGTGAATGCCGCATTTTTTTTTTATTAATATTTACGATTCTTAAAATCCACAAAATTTACTAAATTTTAGAAAAAAATATTCCCATTTCAGTATCAAGAGTCGCGGGAGCGACTCGTCGCCGAGCAAAGTAAAAAGCAAAAGAAAGCAAAAGAGACTCTTAATACTACCATTTAGTTGATATTCCAATAGATGCCAATGGGCCCATTGCATTTAGATGGACGAGTCGTCCCTAGACTATATTATCAAGAATGATTTTTAAATCCTTAATAAAAGATAGGGACGTGAAAAAATTTTTTTGAGAAACTTTTCTCTTTCTGGGCGAATATCTCAAAAGGTTTTAAGATATCGGAACCAAATTTTTTTTATATTAAACTAGAATAAATAAGGATTATTTTGAGCACGAATTCAAAAAAAAATTCCAGTGCCAAAAAGAATGACAGGGGGTCAAAGTTGAGATTTTGCCGATTTCGGAAGGTCAAAAAGTTAGTCTCTTATTTTTCCTTTTTTTTTTTCTTTTTTTCTTTTTTTTCATTCTTTTCTTCAATTTTTTCAAATTTTTAGACAAAGCTACAAGGGTTTCCCTGCTGGACCGATTTGGATGAAATTTAAAATACAAATGGATACTATCAAAAACCCGATTCACTTTGATATAAAATTTCTGTTTGTTTCAAAAGTGACTTTTTGGAGGTATTCAAAATGTCAAATTTGTCCTATCTTTAACATGGCGAAAAAGACAATTCTAACTATTTTGCTCCCTGATGACGTCATCTAGGAACATTTCTAATGATATTAGTAATTTTTCATCCCTAATGGAATAAAAATTTTTAGGATAGATCCATTCAGATAGAAATAGATTAACGTGATAAGAAGGAGTGCTACCAACATAGCATAAAAATAAAAAAAATACTAAGAAAATTTTATAAAAATTTGGTGAAATTCTATGTTTATCGTTTTGAATGGATACCAAACGTGTATTTACATTCCACCAACATAACAAAAATAAAAAACCTAAATTTTTATAAATTTTGGTGAAATCCTATGTTTATCGTTTTGAATGGATACCAAACGATGCGCATTTACATCCTACCAACATAACAAAATAAAAAACCTAAAATTTTATAAAATTTAGAGAAATCCTATGTATATCGTTTCAGATGGATACCAAACGATGTATTTACATTCTACCAACATAACAAAAATAAAAAACCTAAAATTTTATAAAATTTGGTGAAATCCTATGTTTATCGTTTCAAATAGATGCCAAACGATGTATTTACATCTCTACTTTCATAACAAAAATAAAAATCCTAAAATTTTATAAAATTTGGTGAAATCCTATGTTTATCATTTTGAATTAATACCAAACGAAAATTATTCAATTAAGGGTATTAAAATCGAGTTTTTAATCTTAACTTATTAATTGGGAATTGGGAAATCAATAGAGGCATGTTAAAAACTGAGAACAATATTTATTTAGTAATTGAATCATTTTAGATTAATTTAAAAATTATTATTTATCAATTTAAAAATCGAATAATTAAATCTCACAATTATTTTTTTATAATTCGTCCTATATATTAAATTTCAACTTTCCTATTTTTGTCGTCACGGCTTGTGACCTCATGGCTTGTAGCGTCTCGGCCTTTGACGTCACGACTCTTAACGCGACATGCTGATAGAAGAACGAAAAAATTTGAGACGATCAAATAAAAGTTTCACTTTAAAAATAACATGATTATTTTTTGATATAAAATAACAAAGTTAAAGGCCGATTTAGATGAAGGGTAGTTGTTATTCAATAATCATAAATTTTCTCTGAAATTCATGTTTATAGCCATCTCTCTCTCTCAATTGGAATTCTAATTGATATGAGAACAGGTGCAACGGAAAGCAAGTTATTGATACAAATAGATCAGCGTGCTGTTAATAAACCACACAGAGACACACAATTCGCTCCCTTCTATCTTGTGAATAATAATAATAATAGTACGAGTTATGTAACACACTAAAAAGACTACAAATTAGAAATAGGTTTATGAAAAATTATATTTTTTTTTTCTGGATCTCAAATTAAAAATTCAAAAAAAAAAATCTTTGCTTTTTATTTTGTTACTTTCTCTTACGTCTATATATATGTTAATATATATAGAGAGAAAGTATTGGTTTCATGACAAAAATTCGAGGTCGAGATTTTGATGGATTTACACGTTTTGAGGTCCCCTGAATCTAAAAAAGTGGTTTTCGCGGCATGGTCTGTCTGTGATCAATTTAAAGCATGAAGGAATTGACTAACAAGTTAAAATTTTATATTCAAGTTAGACACCACCTAGGAAAGTTGAAATTTAATATATATGACGAATTATAAAAAAATAATTGTGAGATTTAATTATTCAATTTTTAAATTGATAAAATATAATTTTTATAATAATTTAAAATATTCAATTGCTAATAAAAATCGGCCAAAGAGTACTAGTACTTTACTGATGTAGTTTTTAAGTTTTTTTCGATTTTCTCAAAATTCGCTCCAACGATTTTGATTAAAATTAAAAAATCAATTATTTTTTAAATGCTCTTTAAAATGTATATTCTCGTTTTGCAGAATGGTTGCCATTTTCTCATGTTTTTAACATCTCTTTATATCTTGAATTCAAATGTACTGTCGGAAACTAAATATATGTCAACACAAAAAAACTGGTGGGACAAGTACACAACTTTCGATTATCGTAGGTAAGAGAAAGTTGTGTGCTGTGCGACCAGTCATAGCCTCTTCTATGCGAGGGAGGATGTCCTAGTTTGAGGAGGGATTCTCTCAGCACAGGCTCCTATCGAAAAATGCATCACTGAGACCGAGAGGGAACCTTCTTTACGTCCCTTCCACAGGACGGGGATGTCACATCGGCATTATAATAAATTTGCCTGCCGAAAATCTTGAAGTTTTTTTTTTATTATTATTAACTCCGCCTATACAATCCTTGCAACGACAAAGTATTACGTCATAAAAAATTTTATGAAAGCACGATGCAAGTGAAACATTTCTTCGCATCGTAGGCGTTTAACTGAAAATTTTCAGAAAATTATTCAATTAAGGGTATTAAAATCGCGTTTTTATTCTTAACTTTAATAATTGGAAAATGGGAAATCAATAGACGCATGTTAAAAACTGAGAACAATATTTATTTAGTAATTGAAGATTTGAATTATTTTAAATTATTTTAAAAATTATATTTTATCAATTTAAAAATTGAATAATTAAATCTCACAATTATTTTTTATAATTCGTCATATATATTAAATTTCAACTTTCCTATTTTTGTTGTCACGGCTTGTGACGTCATGGCCTGTAACGCGACATGCTGATAGAAGAGCGAACAAGTTTGAGGGGATCAAATAAAAGTTTCACTTTAATAAACAAAAAAAAAGAATATTAAGTGATCAATGGCAGACAGACATAGAGAATCATCTCATATTCCAAATTACAAAGGAAAAGAGTATAAAATTGACTGGAATTGAATGTGTAGTAACCTGATTGTGTATTTCTAATCTCTTTCTTATTTACCATAAAAAAATTTAATCTCTTTTATTATTGTTCTTTGTAGGCTACATAAAAAAAAAGAGGAGATAAAAAAAAAAAATAAACAAAATCAACTTCAAAGATGTATAGAGAGGGAGAATATGTGACTAATAAAAGACAATTGTTCTCTTTTAGCTAATTTTCTCTTTATTAGTTTCATTCTGGAACAAAAAAAGAAAAAAAAAGAGCGAATTAACTTTAAAGATACGTAGATGGGTGGATGAAAACAACGTCTTTAATGGCATTTGTAAATTAATAGATATTACTTTGTGGTGGTGGTGGTGGTGATGGTCACCATAGAACAGACAAGGAATTCGAAAAAAAAAAAAAAAAATCTTTTTCATCTCAATAAATAAATTTTATATTTAAGTTACGCACCCCTCTGAGATGCCAAGTTTTTGAACAAAATCGGCCAAATATTTTGATTAAAATACATAAATCAATTATCTATATATATATAATTCGCTAATGTCCGTCTGTCTGTCTGTCACGCTCTATTTGGGCAACCTCCCGTTGGAATTTTATATGCATAAAGGGGACCTTCTAGGGATTACAGAAAAATTATTTTCATCCCGAAATTCCTATAACTTTTTCAGTTATTAATTCTTAAAGTTACGATTACTCCCATAGGAAATGTATAGAGAAATATTTATATATTCTTTTTATTTGTGTATTCCATGAATGTAAACAAATCCTCAAGCAGGCACTGAATTGGAATATACTAATAATAAATTTTTTTTCTTGGTCTAGTTGGTAGCGTGCCTACCATCTATACCGAACGTCGCGGGTTCGGACCCCGGCAGTCCGATGATTTAATTTAAGCCATTTGGATACCAAATGGCTTAAATAGAAATGCCTGGACCCCCAATAGATATATATAACGGTTATCGTCAAAGTCTTATATGGCCTAATTTGCCGAAAAGACTGTGAATGTAAGTGTGAGTGAGAAAAAAGTGTGAATGTTTTTATTATAATAAAAAAAAATAATAATAACGAGGTTTAGGCCTTTTCAGTACACAAATAAAAAATACAATTTTTTTCAAAAAATCATATTTATTTTAAAAGGTTGTTACGGAAAAACTTAATGTCACGGAAAAATTTAGGGGTGTTGTTTAATTAAAAATGCGTTAATTAATTGAATATAATTATTTAATTAATGAATTTGAGTAATCTGCTTCGCATATAAAGAGTTAATTAGAATTTAATTAGTTTTACAAAATTTGACAAAAAAATATTTTAATTATTGATTAATAATAATAATGAATTGGATTTTTTATATTTTAAAGAATGAAAAAAAATGAAAAATGGAAGAGATCTCTTGTTTTAATATTATATAAGAATTATTTAAATAAAATTAACTAAAATTAAAATTGTTCAAAGTTCTCATGAGATAATTAGATTTGTTCTATGAAAGATTCTATGATTTTATTAATAAGCGCTTTTATTAGAAATTACTTAAATTTGCACTGATATCACAGAAAGGGCAAGGGAGGAGAACACTTATGTATCTGGATTTTGAGTGCGTTGTGTTTTAAGTTGAATGTTGCTCGGGGGTGAGACGCCAGTTTTCCTTGCGATATACAAAGGTAAGCGTTGAATATCTTTGAAGGCTGATACAACGTGTGGTTTTCTTGGTAATTATAATTGTTCCAGGTGAACCAGAGATGACTCCACTGAGTAATGGACCACCATAAAAATTATACTTGAAATTTTGAGAACAAAGGCAATAAAAATGGAGCACGATGTGTTCACGTTTAAGTAATAGCAGCGTCTGCCGGCTGTGGCCCCTTCCACGCTTAGATGCGCACGCATCTCCACCCCTATTTTGTTGTCATGGGGGGAGGGGTAGCATCCTTGGCATCTATCTCCTCACTTTGAAATATGATATTATTTTATATTATTATATATATTTCTTTTATATATTTTAATCGACCTTAAGTCGTATATATACAGCAAGGTTAACAAACCAATGTAGGTTTCGACAGCTTCCAGCTTCTCTTCCTCAGTGTCGGGTTTTATGAAAAAAATAATTCTATTTTGTTTTATTTCTAAACAGGGTCCATATAGAGGTCCAAAGGGTGGAAGATAGCGCAACTTCCTCTGGCTAAACTTGGAGTTCTTGCCTCTTGTGCCAGATGTTCGCATAATCAATTTTTTTTTTTTTTAAACATTCACACTTTTTCCTCATTCACCCTCACACTCACACACACATACACACTGTCTTTTCGGCAACTCAGGCCATATAAGACATTTACGATATCCGATATAGGTCCAGGCATCGCATAATCAATTGAAATAAATAGCGACCAAGTCTAAATGACCTCCGATGCCGAAAAAGACCTTAGATTAAGCGTTCTCGCCAAACTGTTGATAAGATACCTCCCCCTACCCCACATTATTTTCAATTTCCCATTATGAATGAAATTTGACCCAATTCTTAAAAAATTAATGTTCTGATTTTTTTTTTATTATTATTAGCCATAATAATTACGATGTATTTTATGTTTGTTTCTTCATCACTTTTAAATTTAATTAGTTCAAACCAACCAACCCAACCAAGCAACGCCCACTTGTTCTATTAAGAGATAAAAAATAATTAATATATTAATTAAGTTGATCAAGATGGAAATCTCGTTCATTTGAAGTGCACCTACCCACGTACTCAAGTTGTTGCATCGATAAACAACAACAAGGGAGGGTAGTGGAGGCGGTACTTCATTATTTTATTTTATTAAAAGAGAGAGTGTGTTAATACAAGAGATGAAGTAGAAATTATGGACTATATTTTTAATTATACTCCTGGATCTGATTAATATATATATTCTTTGTAACATAGTAAATCTAAATATTAAATTTTGGATTTTCTAAAATTAATACACCGCTGGGTCATAGCACAGTGCTAGAGTTCTTACCCCTAAGAGGTCAGGAGTCATGTGTGAGTGCTAGACATTAATATTCTAATATTCAAGATATGGATTTTAAAGATGGATAATCGCCCTTGGACTTGGTGTAGTTGGTAGCTTAATTAAAAATAATTAATAAATATTTCCATTTAATGAAAAAATCACGCACGCCGAGGATTTGAACAGGGATTTTCTTTGTAGAAGCCCACTAACCCAGCGAGTCTTAATTTTTTTTGTAAATATTAAAAAATAACTCTAAGCTTTGTTAATTTAATCGACCAAAAGAAAAAAAAATCATTGTGTGGTTTTATGAAACCACGATGCAAGTGAAACTTTTTTTGGGATCGTAGGCGTTTAACTGAAAATTTTCAGAAAATTATTCAATTAAGGGTATTAAAATCGCGTTTTTAATCTTAACTTAATAATTGGAAAATGGGAAATCAATAGACGCATGTTAAAAACTGAGAACAATATTTATTTAGTAATTGAAGATTTGAATTATTTTAAATTATTTTAAAAATTATATTTTATCAATTTAAAAATTGAATAATTAAATCTCACAATTATTTTTTTATAATTCGTCATATATATTAAATTTCAACTTTCCTATTTTTGTCGTCACGGCTTGTGACGTCACGGCATGTAACGCGACATGCTGATAAAAGAGCGAAAAAAAATTTGAGAGGATCAAATAAAAGTTTCACTTTAAAAAGGAAAAATGGGTTCTAGACAAAGAATTTTTTTTTTTTTAAACAAATAACTGATTAAAGATAAAAAAAAATGAAAGAGATGATGATAATAAGGAAAATATTATCTCTATTGTTTTTTTTAATATTTGCCTATTTAAAATAACGTCTGCTCGTTTAGTTTAGAGTTAGAAAATGTAAAAAGCCTTCTTCTGCCTGGGGTTAAATGGATGAAAACCTTCCATGGATACATGCATGTATATAAGTAGAGATAGAGATAGAGGCAATATCAAAGAAATTATTTTCCAAGCACGTTCAAGATGCTAAGGGTCTTTTTAGAAATAGTCTAATATTCTCTCTCCAAGGTAAGAGGGATGAACGTTGAATTTTTACTTTAAATAAAAAAAAAAAAAAAATATCTAAGACAACGAAACGGAAACAATTTTTTTTTTTTTTTAAATAAATATCGCATGCACACTGAGAACAACTCATTATTTGAAAAAAAAACTCTGAATTGTTAACAATATTTTTTCAATTCTAAATTAAAAAATCTGATGTGACTAGTCGCACACAACTTAGGTAATTGAAAGTTGTATTCTGTGATTTTTTTGTGTCGAGATATATTATTGTAGTTTCCGCTGATATATTAGAGATCAAGATGTTTACCGAAGCTCGCTAGTGTAGAGGGCTAGGGTGCCAACTTCTACTAAGAAGATCCGTGTTCAAACCCTGGGCGTGCGGGATTTTTCATTAAATAAAAAATATTTATTTAATGTAAACAAATCCTCAAGCAGGCACTGGATTGGGATATTGGATCTCATCACAATAGCCCCCAGGCAACTCTACGAGGAGAGGAGGTTGCAGTGACATCCCGTCCTGAAGGGAAATTCCCTCTCATGCATTCTTCGAAAGGAGTCGGTGCTAAGGGAGTCCCTCCTCAACTAAGACATCCTTCCTAGTATAGAAGATTTGTTGGATAAAAGAAACCTGGTAAACCATTGCGTTATAGCACCCGGGCATACGTAAGAGAAAATATATATATTTTGTTTCCATTGTCAACCATTTCTCCTATCTTTTCTATGAAGTACAAGAGTAAAGTGTATTTCATAAGATTTCAAGGGCAAAATGAGACTATACATTTGAAACATCATCTAAAAAATAATTGATTTTTGAATTTTAATCAAAATCGTTAGAGCGAATTTTCGGAAAAAAATAAAACTGAAAAAGTGTATCACTAGTACTCTTTGGGCGATATTATGATAGATTGCATATACTACAATCAATCTATGACAACTTGTTATGTTTTTATTTTGAGACATTCAAATTTGGCTCTGGAATAGATGGAAGTAAACTTGAAGTTATTATAACAAAATTTGATGAAAGGTACCTAAGTGAAAGTATGAAACATATCTTTTTCAAAAAAGGACACAGAAACCAGGCGAATATTTTAGTGAATGGGTATCAGATCTCAGGATTATAGCACAAACTTGTAATTTTGCCTCTTCCTTGGAGAGGAATTTAAGGGATCAAATTATTTTTGGTGTGAATAATGAAACCACAAGGCAAAGTATGTTAAGCAAAAAAGCACTCACTCCTGCGGGTGCCATACATATTGGTAGGAGATACTAAAATGTAGAGACATTTCAGAAAACTTTTGCATCTAATTCTGACAAAAAATAACAAAAAGAATAATTTTGAATCAAATTCTTCAAGAATAAATAATTGTAAATTTTGTTCTCAATTTCATCAAAGGGACAAGTGTCCTGCTTATGGAAAGTTATGTACATTTTCTAAAAATCTGGTGTGACTGGCGCACAGCACACAACTTTCTCTTACCTTCGGTAATCGAAAGTTGTATACTGTGCTTGTCACACCAGATTTTTGTGTCGACATATATTTAGTTCCCAACAGTACGGAACATTTGAATTCAGATGTAAAATTTATAAGTATGGGAAAATATTTATATTTTGTTACCATGGCAACCATTTCTCCTATCTTTCCTATGAAATACAAGAGTAAAGTGGTCTTCAGAAGATTTCAATCGCAAAATGAGAATATACATTTTAAAGAGCATCTAAAAAATAATTGATTTTTGAATTTTAAAAAAATCGTTGGAGCAAATTTTGAGAAAATCGAAAAAAACTGAAAAAGTACATCAGTAAAGTACTAGTAATCTTTGGCCGATTTTGATTAAAAGCTTATTTTTCCGGTCCCGGGGGTGTTTAACTTAAATATAAAATTTCAACCTCATAGCTCAATTCCTTCATGCTTAAAATTGAACACACACCCACACACCCACCCACACACAGACAGACCATGTCGCGAAAACCACTTTTTTGGATTCAGGGGACCTCAAAACGTGGAGATCCATCAAAATCTCGACATCGAATTTTTGACATGAACCAATACTTTCTCTCTATATATATATTACATATATACATAGGTAAGAGAAAGTAAAAAAGAAGAATCATTTTGAAAATGTGTTTAAAAAAAAGAAACAAGTTGTCATAGAATGATTTTGGTATATACAATCTATCATAACAGGCGATTTCGATCAAGCCTCGTGTTACTTGCCAGGGGGTGCCTAAGTTAAATATTAAAATTTCAACCTCGTAGCTCATTTCGGTCTTGTGATATTTTCTTCATAGATCATGTTGGTTCAAGGGACCTCAAAACGTGTATATCCATCAAAATCTCGGTATCTAATTTTTGACACGAATCCAATACTTTATGTACATATATATATATGTACAAGAAAGTAAAAAAGAGTCAATAAATCTAATCTAATCTCGTAAGTTGGTGTGTTTTTAAGTAGGCTATTTATTTATTTTCTAATTTAAATTTAAAAGAAATAAATAAAATATCTATTATTTATATTTCAAAGCTATCGAATATCAGTCTTCGGGAAATTGAAAAAGTTTTTGGTAGTTATTATAAAAAAAAAAAAGAACTCTATTGGTTAGAAATTCCATATCTATAGCCAGAGCGAGAGGGGAGAAAAAAAGAAACTTAAACGATATATTTTCATATCTATATTTCTTAAAATCTATAAAATATTGTACCTAACTCTAAAGAAAAGAATTTTTCTTCTCGTTAAAAAAAAAAAAATAGAAAAACTTTTAAGAATCGCATACTTTGGATAAGGAATTTTATAATAAAATAAATCGATCGTTTATTGGGTTGAGAGGAATAGAATAGTTTTTTTTTTTTTTTTTTTTTTTGGAATTTTCCCGAGTAAAAATGATTAAAAATGATCGATGGATCCACACGCCCGCAGTAGGTCTGCATAGTGAACCTTGAGAGATACACAGGAATCCACACGCCCGCACCAGGGACACACACAGTAGTTGGAAAGTGGCCAGAAGAAAAATGGTCGAGGGATCCACACGCCCGCAGCAGGTATGCATAGTGAACCTTTAGGAACACACAGGGATACACACGCCCACACCAGGGACACATACAGGTCAAATCGAAAGACTGAAAATAGAGCTGATAAGCAGTGTGAGCATCCAAATCGAACACACCCATATTTTGTTAAGTTTAACAAGATCTACAAAAAATTCTTCAAGTCCGGAATAAGTCGATACATTTGGTCCAATCTTAGTGATAACAGTATCTGGATAGTGCAAAAAAAAAAAAAAAAACTTCTTTCTACATTGACTTTCCAAATTAAATCTGTTGTTCTATCGCCCACCATTAAGGGAAATATCTCTTCTGAATATTTTCCTATAATTTCCACACCCTAAAAAGGATAAAACTGAAAATGTTAAATATTCAAATACGATTAGTTGATGGAAATGAAGAAGAGATAGAATGAGGGAAAAGAAATCATTAACAGCTGCAGCTACAGGTGGCATTAAACAGTGAGTGAGTGGTAGATTCCCTCCCTTACTCTGATAACCAACCACCAACCTTCTCTCTCTCTCTCTCTTTCCCTTAGGCATTTGAATAAAATATCAAGCCGAGCTTCAATTATGTTTTCTAAATTCGCATGTGCAATGAATGAATGAGGAAAAGAGAGGAAGAGAGAAGACCCGGAAATTACTATCCATTTTGTACAGGAGATAAACGTGTGTTTTATTTATTGTTAAGTGATAATTAAGTGGATGATAAATAAATCATGGAGGAGAAATAAATAAACAAACCTCTTTTTCATTAAAGGAAATGAGAAATCAGAAGAGCATCGACTGCTTTTCTGGATTGTGTAGCATGGTAGAGTTCTTGTCTCTTGTGTTAGAGAGGTCACAGGTTCGTCTCATATGAAAACTCATTTTTAAAGGAATTTCAAAAAATGAAAAACGGATTCATTTTATAAATGCTCTCTACAACAAATCCTGAAGCAAAACCTCAGATCAGGCAAGAAGAAATAAGATCAAACGCCAAGATTAGAAATGCTAAGCAGCGTTCAACTGGATGGCCCTGGTGGTCGAAGAGCATAGAGAAAGCCATTAAAGAAAGGAAAAGGGTTCTAAGAGTTTTTAAAAATTCTCCTTCATGTGCCAACTTATCAGCTTTCCGGAGGGCGAAAGCCTGTGCCAAGTTTTTGATAAAGAGAGGGCAAAAGAAGGTCCTGGGAAAATTACGTATCTTCCATTTCCTACTTGACTCCAAGTAAGAAAGTGTGGGAAAAAATTAGAAGAATTCAGCGGAACGAACCTTAATTTTCTTAGACCCATAAGTCATAATAATACTGTATTGACCAGCCCTTATGAGATAGCAAATGCTTATGCTGATCATTTTTCCAGTGTATCATCGTGTTATTCTTGGGAAGAATACAAACGAATGGCTAAGTAATTGAAGTTCTGAGCACGGATCTTTAAAAATTAAAAAAATTACAATCATGAACTACAACATCTCGATATTGTTTATATATATATAAAGTATACCAGTACTTCAAACAATTTTGAGAGCAAAATGAGAAAGGAACATTTTAAGAAGTCGAATAGTAGATCACGTCTGTAGATGATATGTTGAATAGGAAAGAGGGTGCAGGCAAATAATTGAGCCAATATTTGGTAATAAATACACTTTATTGATAAGTTTCGACAGGGATCAACCCTGCCATCTTCAGCCTTCAAAGAGCATATTTAAATTTTATATACATAAATAGAGTTGTCATTTGTTAATACAAGTTATTTGCATTTTATATCCAAAGAATGTAATAATTCTTAAAATACCAACAAGTGTTACTACGTATTATAATCTATAAGCATGAACTTGGTAGTATCACTTATTGGCCTTTTTATTATAAATAAAAATGTAAATATGCTCTCTGAAGGCTGAAGATAGCAGGGTTGATCCCAGCCGAAACCTCCCAATAAAGAGTGTTTATTACCAAATATTCAACATTTTAAGAAGTATCTAAAAAATAATTTATTAATAAAACAAACATCTTAAATGGTACAACAAAAGTAGGCCTATTTGTACTCCTTGACTGATTTTATTGGGTTGTGTCTCAGGAGATACTTAATTAGAGAGTCTTTTTTATTGACTGTTCCTGCCCAGAATTATCCACAATTATACAATTACAGTCAACTTTGGAGTAGATCTACTTAATTTAATTATCAAATTTCAGCCATATAGACTCGTGGGTCGTAGAGTTCTTGCCTCTTGTGCACATGGGCGTAACTAGGGGAGGGAGTTCTGAGGATGGAGGGGGCGCCTCCCAAAAAATTTAGACAATATGAGGCCGTCCAGGCCTCTCGGAGGATGGCTGGTCCCAGCCCCTCCTCTCAGCCGAATTCCCTAGTTACTCCCAGGCTTGTGCAAAGGGCCAGGAAATCACATCCCTTCTCATGAGGCAATTTTTGAAATAAATAGGTTCTTAATGAACTCCCATTCGGAAAAAGACCTTAAATAAAAAAAATCATAGTACTTTCCATTCTTGTCGATCCACAGATTATTGAAAACCTGTACTCGTATAGGAAAGAGAAGGTAAAAATCTACTAAATTAGCTCGGGATCGTACCTCTTAAAGTATTACTTTGATTAGGATTTTGGAATTTAAATTTAATTAAATCCTTTTCCCAAAGGAGAGACCGGCTTAAGAATCTCTAGTCTCAAATTCAAAGGACACTTTTAATAGCCAAATTGGGTAGTATTTATCGAAATAAGCAAAATCCATTAACATGGATAAAATATTTATTCCTTTGAAGGCTCTCTGAATAAGAGAGATTTTTTTTCCCCCTCTTGAATCTACGTAACTGTTGAATAGGATGGATGGACAAACAAGCCTTTCGGCGTAATGATAAGCTCCCTTGAAAAAATGTGACAGATTCAATTCACTCTTTTTAGACAGAGATTCAAAAGAAGAGAGAAAGAGAGAAACATTTAATTTGGAAATGACCACCATTATATATATATATATATATATACAAATTCTTTTAATGCTAAAGCCTAACAATTTAATAAAAAGTTCTAGTAGTGTTGTTGTTGTTGTTTAACAAAGAATAAATAAAATCAGCCCCTGGGTCGAACTGTTAGCACAATGGTAGGATTCTTGCCTATTGTGTAACGGGTCAGAGGTTCGCATCTCGTCTCATGCATTGGAATAAATACGGACGGGATGTAAATGGTCTTAGATGCCAAGACATACTTCTCTACTATTGTACACTAGGTTTTAAAGTATTGAGAGTTGACGAAAAAACTGTGGCGGCAGGCTTGTGATGGAACCAGTCAATTGTTATTTAAATTAAGGTACTTACGTGAGGAGGCAGACGGATAATCTGTGGATTACGGTTCTGAAGTCTCAATACAACTCGGGTTCGAATCCAGCTTGCCGGAAATAATTCAAACATCGCCGAAGTCTTCTCTTAGGGTAGGAAAGTGGGAGAAAATTTTACCTCACAGGCACAAAAAGGCCCGATATTACTCCGACCGGGAAACCCAGGTGGCTGAGAAGGATCATTTCCTGCAACTTGATAACCCGGGATCTACCTTAAGGTGTGGGCCGTGTGGTTATCTCGTAAAAACCAAATACAATCCAAGGCACTCAGATCTGACTATTCGACCCTCATCATCATCATATTGATCTAAGTGTGTAATTCTCTTAACAGCGACATCATTTATGGTCTGCTAATGATTGAATCAAAGTGAATGCATTATCTACTGATGAGACGTAGAAATCTTAGCTTAGCATCTTAGGCTATATAAACGGAATTTAATTATCTTAATGACGATATGTGTATATATGTGATCCATTTGGATAATTTTAATTTAGTAACCTAATGACTCTAAATGAAACATTAAAATTAAATTAATTAAAAACACTAGGTGATATTCTTATTGGTATAAAACATATTTTGTCATTTTCAGAAGTAATACAAATACTCTCAAGATGACACAGTAAGTGTCGAAATATGTTCCAAGTGTTTTATACCAATAAAAAATATTCCCTAGTGTTTTTTTGTCCTATCACTCAACAGAGATTAACTCTTATATCATAGAGACGGAGGAGACATTGGCAAATTGTGGAAACTTGATGACAAATAATTTAGTAATATTAAATAATGGGGATGCTACTCACTTTTCTTCTGAACCTGGCCCTTTTTCGTCCTTTGACTTCACTTTAGCTAGTCTATCTTTAAGGAGAAAAATACACATGGTAGATCCCCGATCTGTTCTTCGGATCTTTAATCTCAAATTTTCTCTTCAGGGAAAAGGCCTACTAAATCATATAACCCTAATCAGCAATTCAGTATTAAAAATCCAAATTGGACTTCTTTTTAATAATGCTCTACAAGTTAGATTAGATTGGAGTATAAAGAAGAATTAGGGAAAAGGTAAAGAAGAAGCACAAAAAACCTGCAGTGCTGGTGCCAAAATCATTATAATAAAAAAATAAATGGCCTCTGATGCTGAAGAAGACCTTAAAATATCAAATTGATTGTTACATATCATTTGAAATTGCAGATTAAGAATTTGGAATAGAATTATTTGTTTTGCATGGTGTGTTTGTTGTCGTCGTTACTCAATAATCAAAGTGTTGTCACACACGAATGGAGTTTATCAACTCACTCACTCTTTCTCTAGAGTGGTATCCTTCGGGCTTGCCTTTATACTATCCCCAAAGGGCCATTTCTATTCGAGGCACAGAGGCCATGTAAAGTCGATTTCCTCATTTGAGGCTACGTTGAGACGTGAGTCCTTCATTCCTGTCAATCCCCACTCCTCTCTTTCTCTTTCTAGGATCTCTCTTTTTTTCTCACTCACTCTCTGAGTGTGTTTCATATTTTCACTCGATCCTTTTGGACTTTGCACACAAGTGTCTCTCCAATCATTGCTTCTTTTCTTTTTTTTTTTCTCGCCAACTCAGAGAGGCTTTTTATCTACAAATATGGAAAAGAAATCACATCAGATCAAAAAAAAAAAAGAGTTTCTTTATAACTTCATTTGCATTACAAGAAGAAAGTTAAGAATTTGGAAAATAAAGAAGATTCACCAATTTTTTTGTTTTTCAATTGTATTTTAATTATAATTCACTTTAATTCAAACGGGTCGTTGCACAGTGCTAGAGTTCTTCCGTCTTGGGCTAAGGGTCAGGGGTTCGCATCCTGTCTCATGCAACAAAAATGTATTTCAATTGATTTGAAGGACCTGGGAACGCATTTTTGTTAGGAACGCGTTTTTTGTTTTCTCCCCCCAATTCACCCTGCGTAAGCCGCGTTAAAGAACTCCGTTCCAAAAATCCAAGGAATCTGAAACTACTATAACAAAGCAAAGGATTAATTGATAAATAAAAAGACACGTTTGGTGAAACATCAATTTATTTCAGAGTAATTAATTTGAAGAAATGATATTGTTTTATTAAATTAAAAAAAAAATTCGTGAATCAAAGATTAAATGGAATTATAATCACAGAAAAAAATTAATTAGAACCGTCTCAGCTG
>JAKCPI010018941.1:0-10616 GCA_023213315.1 Euborellia annulipes | reverse complement strand
CTGATAAGCAGTGTGAGCATCCAAATCGAACACACCCATATTTTGTTAAGTTTAACAAGATCCACAAAAATTCTTCAAGTCCGGAATAAGTCGATACATTTGGTCCAATCTTAGTGATAACAGTATCTGGATAGTGCAAAAAAAAAAAAAAACTTCTTTCTACATTGACTTTCCAAATTAAATCTGTTGTTCTATCGCCCATCATTAAGGGAAATATCTCTTCTGAATATTTTCCTATAATTTCCACACCCTAAAAAGGATAAAACTGAAAATGTTAAATATTCAAATACGATTAGTTGATGGAAATGAAGAAGAGATAGAATGAGGGAAAAGAAATCATTAACAGCTGCAGCTACAGGTGGCATTAAACAGTGAGTGAGTGGTAGATTCCCTCCCTTACTCTGATAACCAACCACCAACCTTCTCTCTCTCTCTCTCTTCCCTTAGGCATTTGAATAAAATATCAAGCCGAGCTTCAATTATGTTTTCTAAATTCGCATGTGCAATGAATGAATGAGGAAAAGAGAGGAGAGAAGACCCGGAAATTACTATCCATTTTGTACAGGAGATAAACGTGTGTTTTATTTATTGTTAAGTGATAATTAAGTGGATGATAAATAAATCATGGAGGAGAAATAAATAAACAAACCTCTTTTTCATTCAAGGAAATGAGAAATCAGAAGAGCATCGACTGCTTTTCTGGATTGTGTAGCATGGTAGAGTTCTTGTCTCTTGTGTTAGAGAGGTCACAGGTTCGTGTCATATGAAAACTCATTTTTAAAGTATGAAAATATGAATTTCAATAAATGAAGAACGGATAAATGCTCTCTTACAACAAATCCTGAAGCAAAACCTCAGATCAGGCAAGAAGTAAGATCAAACGCCAAGATTAGAAATGCTAAGCAGCAATTAACTTGGATGGCCCTGGTGGTCGAAGAGCATAGAGAAAGCCATTAAAAAAAAAGGAAAAGGGTTCTAAGAGTTTTTAAAAATTTGCCTTCATGTGCCAACTTATCAGCTTTCCGGAGGGCGAAAGCCTGTGCCAAGTTTTTGATAAAGAGAGGGCAAAAGAGGTCCTGGGAATATTACGTATCTTCCATTTCCTACTTGTCCAAATGAAAGTGTGGGGAAATAGAAGAATCAGTGCGGAACGAACCTTAATTTTCTTAGACCCATAAGTCATAATAATACTGTATTGACCAGCCCTTATGAGATAGCAAATGCTTATGCTGATCA
Organism: Euborellia annulipes; assembly: GCA_023213315.1. NCBI lineage: Eukaryota > Metazoa > Arthropoda > Insecta > Dermaptera > Anisolabididae > Euborellia > Euborellia annulipes. The sequence goes on along the minus strand of JAKCPI010018941.1, from coordinate 9,380 downwards.
TTTTTCCAGTGTATCATCGTGTTATTCTTGGGAAGAATACAAACGAATGGCTAAGTAATTGAAGTTCTGAGCACGGATCTTTAAAAATTAAAAAAATTACAATCATGAACTACAACATCTCGATATTGTTTATATATATATAAAGTATACCAGTACTTCAAACAATTTTGAGAGCAAAATGAGAAAGGAACATTTTAAGAAGTCGAATAGTAGATCACGTCTGTAGATGATATGTTGAATAGGAAAGAGGGTGCAGGCAAATAATTGAGCCAATATTTGGTAATAAATACACTTTATTGATAAGTTTCGACAGGGATCAACCCTGCCATCTTCAGCCTTCAAAGAGCATATTTAAATTTTATATACATAAATAGAGTTGTCATTTGTTAATACAAGGTTATTTGCATTTTATATCCAAAGAATGTAATAATTCTTAAAATACCAACAAGTGTTACTACGTATTATAATCTATAAGCATGAACTTGGTAGTATCACTTATTGGCCTTTTTATATAAATAAAAATGTAAATATGCTCTCTGAAGGCTGAAGATAGCAGGGTTGATCCCAGGCGAAACCTCCCAATAAAGAGTGTTTATTACCAAATATTCAACATTTTAAGAAGTATCTAAAAAATAATTTATTAATAAAACAAACATCTTAAATGGTACAACAAAAGTAGGCCTATTTGTACTCCTTGACTGATTTTATTGGGTTGTGTCTCAGGAGATACTTAATTAGAGAGTCTTTTTTATTGACTGTTCCTGCCCAGAATTATCCACAATTATACAATTACAGTCAACTTTGGAGTAGATCTACTTAATTTAATTATCAAATTTCAGCCATATAGACTCGTGGGTCGTAGAGTTCTTGCCTCTTGTGCACATGGGCGTAACTAGGGGAGGGAGTTCTGAGGATGGAGGGGGCGCCTCCCAAAAAAATTTAGACAATATGAGGCCGTCCAGGCCTCTCGGAGGATGGCTGGTCCCAGCCCCTCCTCTCAGCCGAATTCCCTAGTTACTCCCAGGCTTGTGCAAAGGGCCAGGAAATCACATCCCTTCTCATGAGGCAATTTTTTGAAATAAATAGGTTCTTAATGAACTCCCATTCGGAAAAAGACCTTAAATAAAAAAAATCATAGTACTTTCCATTCTTGTCGATCCACAGATTATTGAAAACCTGTACTCGTATAGGAAAGAGAAGGTAAAAATCTACTAAATTAGCTCGGGATCGTACCTCTTAAAGTATTACTTTGATTAGGATTTTGGAATTTAAATTTAATTAAATCCTTTTCCCAAAGGAGAGACCGGCTTAAGAATCTCTAGTCTCAAATTCAAAGGACACTTTTAATAGCCAAATTGGGTAGTATTTATCGAAATAAGCAAAATCCATTAACATGGATAAAATATTTATTCCTTTGAAGGCTCTCTGAATAAGAGAGATTTTTTTTCCCCTCTTGAATCTACGTAACTGTTGAATAGGATGGATGGACAAACAAGCCTTTCGGCGTAATGATAAGCTCCCTTGAAAAAATGTGACAGATTCAATTCACTCTTTTTAGACAGAGATTCAAAAAGAAGAGAGAAAGAGAGAAACATTTAATTTGGAAATGACCACCATTATATATATATATATATATATATACAAATTCTTTTAATGCTAAAGCCTAACAATTTAATAAAAAGTTCTAGTAGTGTTGTTGTTGTTGTTTAACAAAAGAATAAATAAAATCAGCCCCTGGGTCGAACTGTTAGCACAATGGTAGGATTCTTGCCTATTGTGTAACGGGTCAGAGGTTCGCATCTCGTCTCATGCATTGGAATAAATACGGACGGGATCTAAATGGTCTTAGATGCCAAGACATACTTCTCTACTATTGTACACTAGGTTTTAAAGTATTGAGAGTTGACGAAAAAACTGTGGCGGCAGGCTTGTGATGGAACCAGTCAATTGTTATTTAAATTAAGGTACTTACGTGAGGAGGCAGACGGATAATCTGTGGATTACGGTTCTGAAGTCTCAATACAACTCGGGTTCGAATCCAGCTTGCCGGAAATAATTCAAACATCGCCGAAGTCTTCTCTTAGGGTAGGAAAGTGGGAGAAAATTTTACCTCACAGGCACAAAAGGCCCGATATTACTCCGACCGGGAAACCCAGGTGGCTGAGAAGGATCATTTCCTGCAACTTGATAACCCGGGATCTACCTTAAGGTGTGGGCCGTGTGGTTATCTCGTAAAAACCAAATACAATCCAAGGCACTCAGATCTGACTATTCGACCCTCATCATCATCATATTGATCTAAGTGTGTAATTCTCTTAACAGCGACATCATTTATGGTCTGCTAATGATTGAATCAAAGTGAATGCATTATCTACTGATGAGACGTAGAAATCTTAGCTTAGCATCTTAGGCTATATAAACGGAATTTAATTATCTTAATGACGATATGTGTATATATGTGATCCATTTGGATAATTTTAATTTAGTAACCTAATGACTCTAAATGAAACATTAAAATTAAATTAATTAAAAACACTAGGTGATATTCTTATTGGTATAAAACATATTTTGTCATTTTCAGAAGTAATACAAATACTCTCAAGATGACACAGTAAGTGTCGAAATATGTTCCAAGTGTTTTATACCAATAAAAATATTCCCTAGTGTTTTTTTGTCCTATCACTCAACAGAGATTAACTCTTATATCATAGAGACGGAGGAGACATTGGCAAATTGTGGAAACTTGATGACAAATAATTTAGTAATATTAAATAATGGGGATGCTACTCACTTTTCTTCTGAACCTGGCCCTTTTTCGTCCTTTGACTTCACTTTAGCTAGTCTATCTTTAAGGAGAAAATACACATGGTAGATCCCCGATCTGTTCTTCGGATCTTTAATCTCAAATTTTCTCTTCAGGGAAAAGGCCTACTAAATCATATAACCCTAATCAGCAATTCAGTATTAAAAATCCAAATTGGACTTCTTTTAATAATGCTCTACAAGTTAGATTAGATTGGAGTATAAAGAAGAATTAGGGGAAAAGGTAAAGAAGAAGAAAAAAAAAAAAAGAAATTTTTTTTATTGCACAAAAAACCTGCAGTGCTGGTGCCAAAATCATTATAATAAAAAAATAAATGGCCTCTGATGCTGAAGAAGACCTTAAAATATCAAATTGATTGTTACATATCATTTGAAATTGCAGATTAAGAATTTGGAATAGAATTATTTGTTTTGCATGGTGTGTTTGTTGTCGTCGTTACTCAATAATCAAAGTGTTGTCACACACGAATGGAGTTTATCAACTCACTCACTCTTTCTCTAGAGTGGTATCCTTCGGGCTTGCCTTTATACTATCCCCAAAGGGCCATTTCTATTCGAGGCACAGAGGCCATGTAAAGTCGATTTCCTCATTTGAGGCTACGTTGAGACGTGAGTCCTTCATTCCTGTCAATCCCCACTCCTCTCTTTCTCTTTCTAGGATCTCTCTTTTTTCTCACTCACTCTCTGAGTGTGTTTCATATTTTCACTCGATCCTTTTGGACTTTGCACACAAGTGTCTCTCCAATCATTGCTTCTTTTCTTTTTTTTTTTTCTCGCCAACTCAGAGAGGCTTTTTATCTACAAATATGGAAAAGAAATCACATCAGATCAAAAAAAAAAAAAAAGTTTCTTTATAACTTCATTTGCATTACAAGAAGAAAGTTAAGAATTTGGAAAATAAAGAAGATTCACCAATTTTTTTGTTTTTCAATTGTATTTTAATTATAATTCACTTTAATTCAAAGGTCGTTGCACAGTGCTAGAGTTCTTCCGTCTTGGGCTAAGGGTCAGGGGTTCGCATCCTGTCTCATGCAACAAAAATGTATTTCAATTGATTTGAAGGACCTGGGAACGCATTTTTGTTAGGAACGCGTTTTTGTTTTCTCCCAATTCACCCTGCGTAAGCCGCGTTAAAGAACTCCGTTCCAAAAATCAAGGAATCTGAAACTACTATAACGTGCTAAAGGATTAATTGATAAATAAAAAGACACGTTTGGTGAAACATCAATTTATTTCAGAGTAATTAATTTGAAGAAATGAGTTATTGTTTTATTAAATTAAAAAAAAATTGTGAATCAAAGATTAAATGGAATTATAATCACAGGTGTTTATTAATTAGAACCGTCTCAGCTGCTTCGCCTCCTGAGACGTCTAGGGGGTATAGAGTATATACTTCGACACATGAGACACGAATAGCAATGCCAATGACTTATTGCTATAGCTTGACTCCATTTAATTACGAATAGTTTAAAAAAATCAATTATAAAAGAATGCTTTAGACATGGAAGAGGGTTGAGGGTTTTGGGCGTTGCCACTTAACTTGTACATGCAGAGGCAGGAACTGGACGGTTGGATGTGGTTGAAGGCGGCACCGGATTGCGGTCAGCGGTGAGGATGACAGCCGGAACAGGTTGAGGTAGGCAAGGAAGGTAGCCAGGGAAGGCAGCAGGTCGCAAGGAAGGCAGCAGGTAATGTCGCAAGTAAGGTAGCAGGTGAGGCAGCCAGATAAGGTAGGATTCAGGGGCGGACTCGACCTACGTCGCCAGTTGACTGCTAGGACCCTGGGTAGGATGTGGAAGTGGATCCGGATAAATAAAAGTTTAAATGCAGGTTTTAAACATATTTATTTATTTTAAGCCGGAACGCCAGCACGTTGGCCCGTTTAAAGTCGCCGTATGACTGCGGACTTTCAGAGGCATAGCCACATAATAAACTTGTATAAAATAGATTAAAAGAAGGCCTATTTGTGGAGGCGATGTGGTTGCCTTGACGGCCGGGCGACCATTAATTTTATTTATTTTCTATATAATTAATTAATAATAATAAAATTAATTAATACTTTAACAATAAAATTTAAATTAGATATTTTGCCATTAATTGGCATTGTTGATAATATTAAATCAACAAATAAATGATAATTATTTGTATATAAAAAAAAATAAATTAGTCTTAAATAATTGTTTATTAAATGTAAATATTCGTGGGGATATAAATCTGTGAGGAGGGGTTGCCCAGGAGACCCGCTCATATGGCTTTGACCATTATACTACTTAACGGATTTTCATTAATTTTGTTTTATTAACTACAGTAGGTAGTGATTTGTTCAAAAAAGTTTGTTTTTTAAAACAAACTTTGTAACGGTGAGGATAAAGGTAGTCCTAGGATAAAGGAGCGAAATTCCTAGTTCGAGTCCAGTGCTCGCGATTTGCCCAATCCATGAAAATCCCTTCACTACTTTAGGAACATAAATAAGCTTAATCAAAATTTTACACCATCATCTAATAATTCAAAGAAAATATGAGCGTAGGCTTACTAATAAAAAAAAGTTGTTAAATTCCAATACTTAAGGCCACTTCACACGGAGAGTTTTCAGGTTGCAGTGACGTCAATTTGACGTCACTGCAAGTTGAGCCAGTAGTGTTATGCACTCACACGAGACGTGCAGCCAGCGAAGCCGAAGCTAGCCGAAGCTTGTTCGTCTGTTTGGATAAAACGTAAGCTGTCAAAATCAAATAACCTCACTTTTTGGTTAAAGTCAGCCATGTTGGATGACGTGAAAAATCCGACTCTGTGATTGGTCGACGCATGCGTTTGGAAAATTGCATGCGAAAAAATAGAACATGCTGTATTAGCCAAAAACGCATGCAATCAGACGCTAGGGTCATAAATGACGTCGTAACGCATGCGATATAACAAGAAAACCCTCCGTGTGAAGTGGCCTTTAGTTGTTAGACCTCGATTTTAGAGCCCGTTAATTTTTTAACCAGAAATATCGCGTTATTTTTGGGCTAATACGGTACATAAATTAATGATATATTTATTTCTTTCCGACCCTCTTCACTAATGCTTTGGTAGCCAATATAATATAGAAAAATTGTATTGCTTACGATGAGAATAGATTCTATGATTCTAGCACAAAAAGCGAGACCTCTACCACTGAGCTCTAGATCAGAAATCTCCCTTTTTAGATGTGGCTTTCATTTTCTGTTTTATAATTTACTTCTTGTTTTGAGCAATTGAAATAAATTTTTGTTACATGAGACGGTATGCGACCCTTAGAACAAGAGACAGGAACTCTAGCAGAGTGCTATGGCAACTTTTGGGTTCTTGCCGCACAGGACTGCCCTGGATACGCTCTAGTCTAGTAAAACCATCAAACCATCACAGTCATTTCCACTTGTTCTTGGCATCGTAGAAGAACAAAGTTGCCAATTATTTTAAAAGCAAATATTACGATACGATCTCTTATTCTGAGAACACACCTATTTATGGGTAATTAAAACATGTTTATATTGACAAAGAGACTTTTATGAATCAAAGAGACAAAAAAATTTCATTAAACTTTGTAAAAAAAAAAAAATAATAAAAATAAAAATTTAATATTATATTCTTTTTTAAATAAAAAAATTAAAAAAACTTTTTTTTTTTTGTACATTTTATGAAAATTAATAAATATCTAATGATATTTTCTGCTTCTATTGTCAGATCTCTTTTTTGTTGTTGTAATGAGGTTTTGATTTTTTTTTTTTTTCTTTTTTCTTTTTCTCTTGGTATCGAGATATACGATCGGATCTATTCGGGTGCCTTAGAGCGGTTAATGCACCAAACATCATTTAAGACACACTATAAAGCTTCCTTCTTCTTCCTGTTTGTTTGTTGAGAGACGTTATTGGCGTTTTCCAATTTTGCGGTTCAATAAAAACAAGTATTTCGCGAGTGATTGACCCATCGCGTGAGAAATTCACTCAGGCATAAAGACCCGAGCGAGGGTGGATCTTACATTTACCCTCTAAAGATATTGCACTCAATTTAAAAAAAAAAAAGAAGGGAAAAGAGATCTCTATTTTGTTACATCTTATTAATTTAATCTTAAAATGAGGAAATAAAAACTTAGAATGCAACAAAAATTTGTTTTTAAAGTGGAACTTTTATTTGATGGCCTCAATTTTTTTCGCTCTTCTATCAGCATGTCGCGTTACAAGCCGTGACGACAAAAATAGAAATAATAAATAAATAAATAAATTTTTATTATCTTTCATTTACAATTACAATATGCGCTCGAGGCGCTGTAATTTTACATTTTTTGTTTCGCGGCTTCAGACTATTCCGTCTTTTATCCTGCGCTGATGTGTGTTGGCATCAGCTCTGCATATGTCCATTTTCATCTTTCAGAGAAAAATTGCAAAAAAAAACTCTGTTCTTTTTACTTTCTCTTACCTATGTATATATGTAATATATATATAGAGAGAAAGTATTGGATTCATGTCAAAAATTCGATGTCGAGATTTTGATGGATCTTCACGTTTTGAGGTCCCCTGAATCCAAAAAAGTGGTTTTCGCGACATGGTCTGTCTGTCTGTGTGTGTGTGTGTCTGTCTGTGTGTGTGTCTGTGAACAAAATATCTCAAGAACGAAAAGAGCTAGGAAGTTGAAATTTTATATTTAAGTTAGGCACCCCCATGGGACGTGACACGAAGCTTTTGAACAAAATCGACCAAAAAGTACTAGTACTTTACTGATTCACTTTTTCAGTTTTTTTCGATTTTCTCAAAATTTGCTCCAACGATTTTTTTTTAAAATTCAAAAATCAATTATTTTTTAGATTCTCTATAAAATGTATATTCTCATTTTGTGATTGAAATCTTCTGAAGACCACTTTACTCTTGTACTCCATAGAAAAGATAGGAGAAATGGTTGCCATGGTATCAAAATATAAATATTTTCCCATACTTATAAATTTTACATCTTGAATTCAATTGTACCGTACTGTCGGAAACTAAATACATGTCGACACAAAAAATCTGGTGTGACAAGCACAGTACACAACTTTCGATTACCGAAGGTAAGAGAAAGTTGTGTGCTGTGCGCCAGTCACACCAGATTTTTAGAAAATAAAATTAATGAATAATAAAATAGAATAAAAAAAAAAGTGTCCCTGTATAATTTTTCTCATTAGTTCAAACAAAACGATGTCTAGTCGGGCATTCTTAGATTTTTTTATTTCAAGTCCTGTAGATATCAATTATTAGCGGGTTCTCATGGTTTGCGCATTTGAACTTGAACCTTGTGGATATTTTTTCTAACAACGGTTCAACTCCGAGTCCTACTTCGATAATCTCGTTGTTCGTGCCAGGAGGTGGTTGAGCGATGACTCTAAGTGTTTTTGATTGAATCCTTTTCAATGTGAAAAGATTCGATCGGGAAGCATAAGAAAACCAGGCTGGTGCTGCATATGTGATGCACGGTTTTACAAGCATTTGGTAGAGATTTATTTTTCTGTACCGTACGTGCACTTGCACAGGGGGAGGGGGGATAAAAAAAGGATAGATATTTCAAAAATCACTGTCAATATGCGTGGAGATAAACTAAATAATCCTACAAACTACAACAATGATGGTTTTATTTGCTTTACAGTTTAATTTTTAATAAACTGGCAGGGAACTTTCTACAAAGAAGATCCGTGTTCAAACCCTGGGCGTGCGAGATTTTTCATTAAATAAAAATATTTATTTAATGCAAACTAATCCTCAAGCACTGGATTGGAATATTGGATCTCACCACAATAGCCCGCTGGCAACTCTACGAGGTGAGGGGAGTTGCTGTGACATCCCGTCCTGTGGAAGGGACGTAAAGAAGGTTCCCTCTCAGTGATGCATTCTTCGAAAGGAGTCGGTGCTGAGGGAGTTCCTTCTCAAATAGGACATCCTCTCTAGCATAGAAGAGGTTGGATAAAAGGATCAAGAAATAAGGATTAGAAATGAACGAAGGAGGAGGAGTTAGAGATAGGAAATGATGTAACTTCACGGGGTGCCGGTAGATGGCTACGGCCAGAGGACGGTTGGGTTTGTGGTGTGTGTCTTCGTGCACGAAAGCACATCGGGTAAATAAACGGGGATCTCGATAGGAATTTCAAATAATAATAATAATAATTTGTAAAATAACACAGCTTATTTGTAATGTCAATCAATTAATATTATTATTATTTATAGTAAAATTGAAAATTTTTTCTTCTTGTTTCAGGTAAGTGGCTAATCTACAAATAGAACATTAAATAAGATTCAACTTGCCTTTGACCAATGAGTTTTAGCTTCTGGAATTCAACTTAAAGAGTAAGTAGACATTTAGTAGAAGGATAATAAAAGAGAGAGCAGCTAGTTTTCTTTTATTAAACCCTCATTGCTGACGTTTCGGTCCTGTTTAGGGCCATCTTCAGAGCATTAATAAAAGAAAAGAAAAAAGTTTAATAAAAGAAAAGAAAACTAGCTGCTCTCTCTTTTTATTATCCTTCTACTACATCAACTACACAGCTATAAAAAAAAAAAACCTCCAATATTAAG
>JAKCPI010018940.1:0-22978 GCA_023213315.1 Euborellia annulipes | reverse complement strand
GTCATAAAAAGTATGCCCAAAAATCAAGTAATTCAAAAAATTTGCCAAGAGATGTCAGAATGGTAGCTATTAATATTTAATGCATTTGGTTGATTTTCATTGATCTTTTAACAATAAATTCTTTATAAATGTTTTTATATATTATGTATCTTTTATAAAAGCATAAAAATATATAAATATAGGCTATTTGGGGATCGTCTGTTAGACTAGCCTGCCATCTATTGCAAGAATGCTGAACTAATTAGACATTTGATTTTTAAATAAATCATCTAAGCTTATTTTTAAAATTTCTTAATTAATATGTGATTAATAATAACAATAAATTCATTTTTAAATTTAAAAAAATTAAAGATTATTGGGACTGATTGTTTTTTTGTATTTGCTTGATAACAAAAATATTTTTTAATAAGTCATTAAACAAATTATAGTTCGATGTCTCAATAATCTCTTATGAATTTAATTAAAAATAAACCGCATTGAAAAATTCTTTATAATAGTCTAGTTTTTTTTAAGTACGTTTAGACGTCGCTCCTGAACCCCCTTAATTTTGATTCATTTTTAGTAAAAAGTTCACTTTTACTCTCAATTAATGGTTTTCTATTAGGGGGTAGTCAATATGAATTTATTGAGTGGAATATCCAATACAAAAGCAAGTTTGATTGCACACCTCCATGTCCGTCCTAAGGGCAGAAAGTTCCCCTCCTCCTCTAAAGGTTCTGCTCTAAAAAGCTCTCTCATTTAGCCCGATGGCTAGCTGATATGCTCTATGTGTGCCAGCGAAAGAGAGAGATAAAATAATAATAATATATTAGAACAAAAAGGGGGGGCCAAACTAAAAAAAAAAAATGTAATCTCGATACCTAGGAATTTATAATTCTTCTCTTTAGGGGAATTTTTTTTATTTTGATCTGCTGCCAAACAGATATATTCCTAGTGACAAGGCTTTTGTTTCATAATCACATTCGTGTCTGGAATCACTTAAGGGTGAAATTTAGGGCCGGTCAAAAATCGCTGACGCAAACACCACGGCGTTTTTACTTTCTCTTACCTCTATATATATGTTAATATATATATAGGAAAGAAAGTATTGGATTCATGTCAAAAATTCGATGTCTAGATTTTGATGGATATACACGTTTTGAGGTCCCCTGAATCCAAAAAAAGTGGTTTTCGCGACATGGTCTGTCTGTCTGTGTGTGGGTTCAATTTAAAGCATGAAGGAATTGAGCTACGAGGTTGAAACTTTATATTTAAGTTAAGCACCCCCCTGGAGCGTGAAAATAAGCTTTTAAACAAAATCGGCCAAAGAGTACTAATACTTCAGTGATGTAGTTTTTCAGTTTTTTTTCGATTATCTAAAAATTCGCACCAACCATTGAAATCTGGACATGATTAATTATTACACCGAATAATTTACTATCCAAAAAGAGAAAACTAAGAAAATTGTTTACATTTGGACATTTTTGCTTTGAGCCACGTAATCAATTGTTTAATAAAATAAATTCTAAGCCACCCCGCGCCTCAATGACGAAATTTATTGTAAGATGTTGATAGAATTCCACTTTCCATTTCAAGGAGAAACATGTCGACCTTAAACTGTCTCCATTTTGGGACATTTATGTGCAAGATACGTTGTCGATGAAAGAGAGAGAGAGAGCGAGAGAGGATCTTATTTATACTCAATAGACAGAAATGAGAGGGAGAGAAAATTTCACAAATGATCATATTTATTTTTACAAGTATTTGTTTCAAATCTAAAAATCAAATGAATTTGAAGAAAAATTTAATTTATCTAATCTAATTTAATGCATCTAAGATCACTTAGAATCCATCGCTATTTATTTCAAATGATTGCTAGCCAAATAATCTTGCATTATACAGAATAGAGTTGAAACTTACACACAAAATTCACAATCACAATAGAAAGCACATAATACAACTTTTCTATTACCAAAAGTAAAGAAAAGTGTATGCTGTGCAAACAGTCACACCAGAGTTAAGTGTTGCTTACTCTCTTTGTAGAAGCCGACACTCTGGCCCCCTTCACAAGCGAGCCCCAAATTAAAATTAAAAAAAAAAGTAAAAAAAAAATTAATTATATAAATAGTTTTATTATTTTTCATTTGAGAGATTTTATTTATTTAATTATTCGCCTATTAATTAATAGAATTAAATATACGGTAAAGATAGAATCCAATGCTCTTCTATGGAAAAATTTCATTTCAACGAGAATTTGGTTAAAACTGCTCCTAATAATTTATATTAAGGCTGTTCGGATAGTACCCCGTAAGTCATAATAGAATCTAAATTTTTTTTTAAATAAAATTAAAAATTTGAATGCCAAAATTCCTTATTATAATTTAGTCGTGACCTATCAGAGTTTATAAGTGTATTAAGTTAATAATTTAATTACCAAAAATAATAAATGAATGACTTTTGACTCGAGCAGTTTTTCACGTAATATAGAACTGGCAACATTGCATTTATCAGCTATCTATTTTAAATCTTAAAAGCCTTCAATTTTATTTTATTTAATATATTACAATGTTTAATGCAAATCAGTTTAAACACAATGGACGATTTGCGAGAAAAAATATCGTAAAATTGAAAAAAAAAATGTAACTGACAGCGAGAAATGAATATTATGTTATGCGATGTTGCCGGACTGCTCTCACTCTCAAATCTTCCTCATTTTTAAATATTGGCGACTGTCATTTTGGAGAATTTTTTGACTTTCTTGTTAAAATATCTTTAAAAGCGGACGGCAGAAACTTTTGATTTTATGTTTAACGTATTCCTCGGAAGTGAATTAATAAAATGTAAGTTTTTTGTTTTGTATATATGGCAGAGGTGGCTATATAATTCGATATGTGTTCTTTTCGTCGTTATTCCCCATAGACTACATGTTAAATTTCAATTTTTTAAAAATTAATTACACGATAACTCTGCGTCAGATCTGCTTCAAAAAATTATTTTAAACGTATGTGATAGTGATTAATAACATATTAAAAAATTAGCTTTTAATCTAACAAAGTACTTTAATGTCCGAACAACCTTAAAACAATTGTAAACTAAAAATCAAAAAAGTTTCAACAACCAAATAACTTAAAATTGGAATAAAAAAAAATCAATATGATAAGCACACACTCAGAGAGAGAGAGAGAGATTAGGCAACAAATAAAAATCGCTTCTGGCCTCATTTGTAGTTCCAAATTATGGACTTGATTCTGGTTGTTCCACCTCGACCCAGAAGAAGTGACCTTATTCATTTGGACACACACAGACACACACGCCCTGACCTGTCCATATGCGCCCCTCTGGTGACAATTCACCAAAAAAAAAAAAATAAATAAATAAATAAGATTTATTATTTTATCTCTTTGAGTGTGATTTACCTATCAGTAGAGATCTTAATATCCGTTCCGCTCTAATTTTTATTCATCTCAAGCATATAAACAACACAATAGTAGAGTATTTGTGTATGTGTGACCCCAAATCAGTGACATTTGCCTAGGGTGGCTAAAACAATCAGTGAAATTGCAAAACAATTGCCCGCCTTCGACGAGCTGCGCGACTAGTTGGGAGATAGAACCCATTGCTTTTCAATGGAGGAAATTTGTTGAGCTGCCCCATATGAAGGTTTTGGGACCCGGCTATTTTTCCCATACCCCTTCATAAGGGTACAAGTCAAATATTTAAATAAATATATTCCCAAATATTTTCCTATAGGGGGAGAAATTAAACTTTAAGAATTAATAACTTAAAAAAACTTCATGTTTTATGACTGAGATTTAATCAGGATCTGAAGGAACTTTGCAGTTAAAAAAAAATCTTTTATTTAACGTGATGAAGATAGGGGCAGCCTGGTGGAAATTATTGAGAAGGGTGAAAAAATAAATCCAGAGCTGATATTCAGGCAATTTTTCGAATTAAATCCCTCCGCTATAGGTCAACGTTTCGGGTCTCAAACGGCTCCTTCTTCAGGACCATGCGGTGTCGAGAAAACAATTCGCCCTCAATTTAGTCATAAACCACATCATTCATTTATGACTAAATTGAGGGCGAATTTTTTCTCGACACCGCATGGTCCTGAAGAAGGAGCCGTTTGAGCCCCGAAACGTTGACCTATAGCGGAGGGATTTAATCCGAATAAATTGCCTGAATATCAGCTCTGGATTTATTTATTCACCCTTCTCTTTTATTTAATTTTTTATTCGCCGACGTTTAGGTCGCCAATTACGACCTTCATCTGGACAAATCTGGTAATCATACTACTGCCTGGGATCCGAACCCGCGACCCTTGGTTTAGAAGGCCAGCACGCTAGCTGGACAATCTAAGATTGTAGAAAATATTTATCAAAAATGTTTGATTTGTACCCTTATGAAAGAGTACAAGAAAATAGCCGGGTCCCAAAACCCTCATTTGAGGAGGCTCAAACAATTTTTCTATTGAAAATCAAAGGATTTTATCTCTCCTTTTGACAAAATTATTAATTGTAATAATCAGAGAGCGGATTTATATGTTAGGCCTATTGCATTTTTTTTTTTTGCTAATAGGTAGCAATATGAAATTTATTATCTATACGAATTACATATTTTAGAAGCTATCTATCAAATCGTATATTGCATGAAAATGCACATGTCGGGTGTTATTGCACGAAATTCCATTTTTATTGCACGAATTCAGTTTGGTTCTATATATATATATATGTCGTAGACAGATCGTGAAATTAGACAGTTCATGAACTGTCTAGACATTTCATGAACTGCAGCCAGATCGTGTAATGGTCAAACAGTTACACGATCTGGCTAAAAATTTTAGACAGTTCATGAAATGCAATTGGGCCTTAGACAGATCGTGTAATGCTCGAGAATTACATGAAATGTCTAAATTTTTTAGGCAGTTCATGAACTGCCTAACAGCAGTTTTGCCGATCGTGTACTGTTTGTAAAGCAAATAAAGATCTCGAAAAAAGTCAATTTTTTTCAATATTATTATTATTATCGATTACTAAATTTTCCAAATCTTCCTCACTTTGTAAATCTTGAGTTAAGGTGCGCGTCTCGGGGTTCTAATTTTGGGAGATTGCGGCCACAAATTTGAAGCTATCTACCTCAATTTTTTTTTTAATTAAAGCTATTTAAAATGTCTACAACTTATAGAAGCCCTTTTTTTGATTTTCAAAAAAATAAATTTTTTTTTTTAGATTTATTGCATTAAATTACAAACAGTACACGATCGGCAAAACTGCTGTTAGGCAGTTCATGAACTGCCTAAAAATTTAGACATTTCATGTAATTCTCGAGCATTACACGATCTGTCTAAGGCCCAATTGCATTTCATGAACAAAATTTTTAGCCAGATCATGTAACTGTTTGACCATTACACGATCTGGCTGCAGTTCATGAAATGTCTAGACAGTTCATGAACTGTCTAATTTCACGATCTGTCTACGACATATATATTAATTTAGATGAATTTTAATTATAATAATTTTTTTTTTTTTTTTAAACATTCACACTCACACTCACACACACATTCACACAGTCTTTTCGGCAACTCAGGCCATTTAAGACTTTGACGATAACCGTTATTGATTAATATACATATGTAGGGTCAAGGCATTGTTATTTAAGCCATTTGATATCCAATTGGCTTAAATAAAATCATCGGACTGCCTGGGGTCCGAACCCGCGACGTTTGGCATAGGAGGTGGCACGCTACCTACTATGCCAAGCCCGGGGGCAATTATAATAATTTATTAAAATAAAAGATGCATAGGTTGACAAATATAAACAAAAATTTAAATATATTAAACAAATACTTTGTATTCTAGTAATAAATTTGTTAAGTAGGGCCTATGTAAAACATAGATTTTTTATTGCACGAAAATTGGCTCTCTGGTAATAATATATTATGAAAATCATTAACCAAAATCACTTGACTAGGTGGGCAGCTCGTCGAAGGCGGGTAACTATAGACAAAATACCAAGTTAACATTATTTGCCCCAGGGTCGGATCTAGGAGGGGGCAGTGGGTGCATATGCCCCGGGCGGCAGATATCAGGGGGGCGGCAATTAAAGAAAGATTTACTAAAAAAAAAGGTAAAATGATATGAATTTTGTATAGAAAATTTTAAGAAGGGGGGCGGCAAATTAAATTTTGCCCCCTAAAAATCTCCTAGTTCCGGCCCTGATTTGCCCTGATGAAGGTCGTGATTGGAGACCGAAAAGTCATCCAATAAAATATTTTTTTTTGTATTTTTCGTATTTCTCAACAGAGATAGACTTCAGTGTAGGTACAGATGGTCCAATGACAGACAGACAGACGGACGGGATTATATATTGTATACAGATTTTTCCAAGGATTAGTTAGCTAGAGGGGGTATTAATTCTCCGCCACCCCCCCCCTTGGTTCATTAATTAATACGATATATATCCGATCAACTTTCGGATGATTCTCGGAAGAAGAAGAAGAAGACGCATCTCAATTTCTAAATCCCCCCTCTCTCTGGGAATAATTATGACCTTGCTCCAAGGCCTACTAACACTTTAACCCTTTAACGATGACAACACGATACGATGGGCCAGCAACAATTCAAGGACGTTAGAACCAGGAATTCCAGTTGTTTGATAAAAAAGAAGAGATCGTAAGTGTGTGAGTGTGTGTGTGTGTGTGTGTTAGCAAATGTCAAATGAATGTCACCAAACTGCTGGACCAACCTGGTAGTCTTATTTGGACATCTAAAAGGCCTGCGGCTGTGTATCAAAAAGATTTCTCTCTCTTTCGAGTGATAATTCCAATTCTAATAATAATAATTTTGGATAATAAGGCCACTCGAATTTTACACGCTTCCTAAAATACAAGCATATGATTTTGAAGGCGAAAAAGAGAGAGATTCGGCGGGATTCGTCCCCTCTCCCCCCCCCTCCCCACCCACCTGAACCCCTCTCGCATCTCCTCAATAGGCTTATTAAGAAATACCCCTCATGTATTAACTTTGCCCATCAACCGTAGGTTGGGCAGGTAAAGTTAATGTAATCGATAAAAAAAAATCGAAATTTTGAGGTCCCCTGAATCCATTTAAGGCGGAGAAGAAGTGAAGGTGTTACGCATGTTTTTCCCGATAAGATGGCGTTGTATGTCATAAAAAGTATGCCCAAAAATCAAGTAATTCAAAAATTTGCCAAGAGACGTCAGAATGGTAGCTAATAGTATTTAATGCATTTGGTAGATTTTCATTGATCTTTTAACAATAAATACTTTATAAATGTTATTATATATTATGTATCTTTTGTAAAAGCATAAAAATATATAAAGATAGGCTAATACTATATCGTCTGTTAGACTAGCCTGCTATCTATTGCAAGAATGCTGAACTAATTTGACAGTTGATTTTTAAATAAATCATCTAAGCTTATTTTAAAAATCTGGTGTGACTGGCGCACAGCACACAACTTTCTCTTACCTTCGGTAATCGAAAGTTGTGTACTGTGCTTGTCACACCAGATTTTTGTGTCGACTATGTATTTAGTTCCCGGCAGTAGGGAATATTTGAATTCAGATGTAAAATTTATAAGTATGGGAAAATATTTATATTTTGTAACCATGGCAACCATTTCTCCCATCTTTCCTATGAAGCACAAGAGTAAAGTGTGCTTCAAACAATTTTGAGGGCAAAACGAGAATATACATTTGAAAGAGCATCTAAAAAATAATTGATTTTTGAATTTTAATCAAAATCGTTAGAGCGAATTTTGAGAAAATCAAAAAAAAACTGAAAAAGGACATCAGTAAGTACTAGTACTCTTTGGCCGATTTTGATTAAAAGCTTATTTTTCCGGTCCCGGGGGGTGTTTAAGCTTAAATATAAAATTTCAGCCTCATAGCTCAATTCCTTCATGCTTAAAATTGAACACACACAGACACACACACACACACAGACAGACCATGTCGCAAAAACCACTTTTTCCAATTCAGGGGACCTCAAAACGTGAAGATCCATCAAAATCTCGACATCGAATTTTTGGACATGAATCCAATCACTTTCTCTCTATATATATAGTACATATAGGCTATAAAGAGAGTAAAAACAATTATTATTTATTAATTCCCTTTTTTACTTTCTCTTTACCTATATATGTAATATATATATAGAGAGAAAGTATTGGATTCATGTCAAAAATTCGATGTCGAGATTTTGATGGATCTTCACGTTTTGAGGTCCCCTGAATCCAAAAAAGTGGTTTTCGCGACATGGTCTGTCTGTGTGTGGGTGGGTGTGTGTGTGGGTGGGTGGTGTGTGTGTGTGTGTTCAATTTTAAGCATGAAGGAATTGAGCTAGGAGGTTGAAATTTTATATTTAAGTTAAACACCCCCCGGGACCGGAAAAAATAAGCTTTTAATCAAAATCGGCCAAAGAGTACTAGTACTTTACTGATGTACTTTTTCAGTTTTTTTCGATTTTCTCAAAATTCGCTCTAACGATTTTGATTAAAATTCAAAAATCAATTATTTTTTAGATGCTCTTTCAAATGTATATTCTCGTTTTGCCCTCCAAAATTGTTTGAAGCACACTTTACTCTTGTGCTTCATAGAAAAGATAGGAGAAATGGTTGCCATGGTAACAAAATATAAATATTTTCCCATACTTATAAATTTTACATCTGAATTCAAATATTCCCTACTGCCGGGAACTAAATACATGTCGACACAAAAATCTGGTGTGACAAGCACAGTACACAACTTTCGATTACCGAAGGTAAGAGAAAGTTGTGTGCTGTGCGCCAGTCACACCAGATTTTTTACTTTCTCTTACCTATGTATATATGTAATATATATATAGAGAGAAAGTATTGGATTCATGTCAAAAATTCGATGTCGAGATTTTGATGGATCTTCACGTTTTGAGGTCCCCTGAATCCAAAAAAGTGGTTTTCGCGACATGGTCTGTCTGTGTGTGTGTGTGTGGGTGTGTGTGTGTGTGTGTGGGTGGTGTGTGTGTGTGTGTTCAATTTTAAGCATGAAGGAATTGAGCTAGGAGGATGAAATTTTATATTTAAGTTAAATACCTCCCGGGACCGGAAAAATAAGCTTTTAATCAAAATCGGCCAAAGAGTACTAGTACTTTACTGATGTACTTTTTCAGTTTTTTTCGATTTTCTCAAAATTCGCTCTAACGATTTTGATTAAAATTCAAAAATCAATTATTTTTTAGATGCTCTTTCAAATGTATATTCTCGTTTTGCCCTCAAAATTGTTTGAAGCACACTTTACTCTTGTACTTCATAGGGAAGATAGGAGAAATGGTTGCCATGGTAACAAAATATAAATATTTTCCCATGTTTATAATTTTGACATCTTAAATTTCTAATATATTGGCGGAAACTAAATATATGTCGACACGAAAAATCTGGTGTGACAAGCACAGAACACAACTTTCGATTACCGAAGGTAAGAGAAAGTTGTGTGCTGTGCGCCAGTCACACCAGATTTTTATTTGTCGGAGTAATACTATAGCTCTCTCTCTCACAAATACTATCTATCTACTCGTATGCTGACGCGTTCTAAAATTTTTCTACACTGTGTATTCGCATTTGGCCAATGTTAATTTCCTATGTAGGAGAAATTAAAATGATATGTAATTTCGAATTTAGTAAAGGGGGTCCCTCCGGAACTTTACGCATTTAGAAATCTCCAGTTATTTTCCAATTCTTACGAAATCTTGATTTATTAACGAACTAGTATAGTGTACTAGAAATCCGTCCAAAGCGGGTTGGCAGCTATTAAAATTAGAGAAAGTAACTTGCATAGTTTATTTCACGCAAATCAACATATTATAAGCAAGTTGATGAAAGCCAACCGTGCTAAGGGCAAAAGCTTTATTTAAATATCGTCGACATTTCAAGAACTGGTCGCTCCCATCTTCAGGACGATAGAGCTAAACAACTTTAACTCTTTGTAGTCTGAAGGTGCTAAAAGATTGAGTATCGCTCCGTGCTGATTTCTTTCTGTTCAAATCAGATTAATTTTTTTTTTTTTTTACAAAAAACCCCTCTAACAATAAAACAGTGGAAGTTGGAGAAAGCTATAAGGCGAGATAAAACCCAATGTGATTTTCTATAGGTAAAATTTTGAATTTTCAAAATATTTTTAGCGTAGATTTTGAACTTGTGCTCTACAGTCATACGATTAGGCGAATAAGCAAGAAATATTATACCAATGTGAATAGTTTCAGGCTAATTATATCATCTTTGGTTAGCTCTCTTTAAAAAGATCAGCGAAAAGTTTGGCAATTTTGTTTGAATATTTTTTTGTTGAAAATCAAATACATATTTTTTTTTTTTTTTTTATCATAACCCCTCTAACAACAACAACAGTGGGGGTTGATGTAAAAAAAAAATTTTTTTTCTCTCTCTCTCAACATTTATGTTTCGTGAATGGCGTTTTGGCCTGTGGGCCTGTGGACCAGCCTATTTCACCCAGAAGAAAGAAAGCTTATATATACTCGGGTGATTACTTCATGTCTGCTCTGGGGGAATTTAAAGTTATATATATATATGTGTGTGAGTGCTTTGGTGCACGAAAACGCCGCCAGGGGAATAAAACTACGAGTATGATGCTTTAGTATAATATACATACACATCAATTTTTTTTTTTAATATTATGTTTTAAAAATAAATACTTCATCAGATAAAAAACATGCATTAAAATAAAAAAAAAATCGAATCGGCACACAGAGAGAGAGAAAGCACAGCACACTATCAACAAAATTCATGTTCGTTAATCTTTATTCGTATTTTTATGATATTTAAACAACAACAAAAAAAAATAGGGTTCAAGAGTTCTGAGATTTTTTTTTCTCTGGCCCGTTCTATGATTAGAGTTCTAGGATTTTTATTAAAATTAATTATTATTGAATATCTATAGAATTGCGGAATATCCGTCTGTATGTATCGCTCTATATGTCCAAATTCCCAAAAAATGAAATTTTGCTTCTTATTAACAAACATTAAAATCTACGGATTCCCAAACGGGGATGCTCAAAAAAAAATTCCTGAAAATTCAAGATTTTATCCCAGCTTTGGGGTCTCACCAACTAATTAATTATTAGACTATATTTAAATCTCTCAAATTAAAAATAATAAAAATTGTTATATAATTAAATTTTTTTTTATTTTGACACTGGGGGCTCGCTGGTGTAGTGGTCTAGGGTGTCGGCTTCATCAAAGAAGATTCCTGTTCAAACACTGCGCGTGCGGGATTCTTCATTAAATAAATACTAGGGTCAAACCGAAACAAGATTTTCAACTGAAACCGAATATTCGGCCTCAATCTTAGGCCGAAACCGAAACTTGTATTCCTATAAAAAATTCATATCATTTTCTTTTTTTTTTTTTTTTTTTTGAGATTTTTTTTCTCCCGTGAAAATCATTTTACCTTCTATTTTTGCATGCGAGTCTACTACTTCGGCTACTTTTTGGCCGAAACCGAATATTCGGTCTGTTCCTAATAAATACGGTACCTAGTATGAGTGACTCCGTGCAAGATGCACCAGGGATAAACATACTCATTTTTTTGTAGGGAATGAAGGTTTTTATGTAGTAATTTAAGATTTTCCCAAAAATATTAAAAAAAAAAAAAATTCTCTTGATCCTCACAGGAATATTTGCAGGAGTAAAGTGGCTGTAGTATTTAAACAATAGATGAAAGAAACAGGCAGTCAGGTAAATAAAACGCTCTGCTTAGGAAACAGTTTCAGCTTTAATTAGATAAAGCCATCTTAAAGAAAAATTTACTTATATAACAATTTTTATTATTTTTAATTTGAGATATTTAAATATAGTCCAATAATTAATTAGCTTTGAACCCAATGCTTTCCAAAGGGTAAAATCTTGAATTTTCAGGAATGTTTTTGAGCCTCTCCATTTGGAAAATTTGAGAATCCGAGTAGTATAACGTTTTTTTATAAGGGGCAAATTTTGAATTTTGAAATTTCAACGGGAATTTGGTCATTTCAACTTTAATTAGATATAGGGCTGAAACTGTTTTTCTAAACGGAGAGTTTTATATTTCGTGGAGACTACTTAACTGGCTGCCTGCTTCTTTCTTTTAAACATCGCTCACTAGAATGCCAACGAAGCTGACATTTTAACATAAATTTTATCCTGTTGATGAGTACGATCGGTAGTCGAAACGTAGACTTTTATTTGAGAAAGGAAACGGGAATCCATCTCAGTATCGTTCCCATGAAAGTTACTCCTCAGAGTAACTATCTGCCTCTAATGATTGCATAAATAGAAATGACCTGAGTTCAAATCTTTCCGTAAGTTTTCTTTTTTTTTTTTAATCATTCATCAAAATGACAAAATGATAAGAAACCTTATTTGAGAAGGCTTTATTGTGATGAATTCTGTGTTTTTGAAGCATTTTTTGTATTGAATTGAACAGTTAATTAGAAATCTCTCAATATTAAGAGTGATATATCTCACCTCCTTAAATTGAAAATCTACTTTGACATTTAGTCTTTTTTTTTTTTTGCTATGTTTGTTACCTATCCCTGATTTTTGACCCTGGAGGCCATCCATCCATCCTAATAAAATATGCAATAGTTTGGAATGCACATAGAGCACGATTTAAAAGGTACTTGCCATCTCTTTCTCTATAATCAAATCCGAGGCTCTCAGTCAAAAAAAAAAAAAATGAAAGAATCTGCGCGATAGGTTTATTTCTTAAAGCCCTTGGGGGTCATGCCAAGGAAAATAAATCACCTCTTGAGGTTAGGTTATTCTCTCTGGTCGTCAAAGAGAGGGGAGTGGGAGTTTAAGGAAACTCTCTCGTTTAAACATCAACTATAACATGGATATTAAAAAAAAATAAATAGGTAGATTTGATACACTAGTGATTGTATAAGAAACTATTAAATGCAATTAATAACAAGCAGGCCCGCCTTTGGGGGGGTCTATAGCCAGGGGGCAAATTTACAGAACAGTTGTAATATAATGTGAAAATACACTGTGCGTCAAAAATGGCGGAACACTTTGTTTCTTCTTCAAAAGAGCTGCTCTAATCTATCTTAATGAAATACTGTTTTAATATGAAATATCTCATACATTTCTTAGTAAATTTAGCACAAATCCATATCATTTTAATAAATAATTACAATTTAAATAAAACAAAGACAAAAATGTCGAAAATTTCTAAAATTTTAAAATAATCTTTCCATTTGAGTTTTTCTCTGTCTATTTTATTGGAAATTCTTATAAAAACAAAATTTTTATTTAAAATCCAACAAAACAAATCGAGATTATATTGATTTGTCCCTCAAAATGAAAAATCGACATTTTTTTCTTTATTTTATTTAAATTGTATTAAATTGATTAAAATGATTGTAGTTGTGTTAAATTTACTAAAATATAGAAGATGGCCCAATGGCGCGTGGCTAAACGGGCGAAAATAAAAAAAAAAAAAAAAATTAAAAATATTTTATATTAAATTTTTTTAAATTAGAATATTTCCATATAGGTAGATTAGTTCTTGGGTCTAAAAAAAAGAAAATAAAAATGTTATATAAAGGAGAAGTGTATAGAAGCCGTAAAGGGATGTGGCGTAGTAGGTAGTGTCGCCTCAACTTCCCTATACCAAACGTCGCGGGGTCAAACCCAGGCAGTCCGATGATTTATTTAAGCCATTTGGATACCATATGGCCTTTAAAAGAATGAGCAACCCACAACATTTTCTGTTATTGCAACGGTTATCGTGAAAGTCTTAAATGGCCAATGAAGTTGCCGAAAAGCACTGTCTGAACGCCTGAGTGTGAGTGCGAATGACAAAAGTGTCAAACATACACAATAAAGAAAGAACTTCCAATATAATAGACTATCCAACAAAACTTATCGAGGTTATATTCATTTGTCCCTCAAAATGAAAATCGACAATTTTGTCTTTATTTTATTTAAATTGTAATTATTTATTAAAATGATATTGTTTGTGTTAAATTTACTTAGAAATGTCTAAGATATTTCATATTAAATCTTTCTTAAATTAGAATATCATTAAGGTAGATTAGAACAGGTCTTATTAAGAAGAAACAAAACGCTACGTTTTTGGTTCACGTGCAGTGTATTATTATTGAGAAAAATCCAACCACCCCAAATTCTTCTAGGTCATAAGGACCGTAGAAATGGAAAAAAATAATGAGCAAAAGCATGACGTTTCGGCCTCGATTAAGGCCATATTTAGAGCTTGTGTTCTTAATAAAGATTGAAACGTCAGCTTAGTAAATGAAATATACAATAGCTGCTATTCTTTTTTTCTTACTCATTTACTATTCCAGCTATATATTCTGCATCAAAAAAAAAAAAATAAATAAATAATCTCCTACTTATATAACCGTATGTATGTTAACTTGCTTATTTTATATCTCTGAAAATATTAATCGGATTAGGATGATGTTAGGCAAATTTATGGCTTTAAGTGGTCTTAAGAAAGTATTTAAACAAGGTATTAATCGGCCCGCAGGCAACGGTAAAAATGATTATTATCGTGACTTTCCACTGGATAATCAGGCCTTAATAATTAAGACATTTGCAAAAAAAAAATTTAATATGAAATATCTTCTACATTTCTAAGTAAATTTAACACAAATTATTTTTATCAATTTAGTACAATTTAAATAAAACAAAGACAAAAATGTCGATTTTCAATTTGAGGTACAAATCAACATAATCCCGATGTGTGGTTGGATATTAATTAAAAATTTTGTTTTTAGAAGAATTTCCAATAAAATAGACAAAGAAAAACTGAAACGGAAAGATTATTTTAAAAATTTTAGAAATTTCGACATTTTTGTCTTTGTTTTATTTATATTTTAATTATTTATTAAAATTATATGGATTTGCGTCAAATTTACTTAGAAATTTATAAGTTATTTTATATTAAATATTAAATAAATTACACTATCATTTAAGGTTGTTCGGACATTAAAGCACTTTAACTGATTAAAAGCTAATTTTTTAATATGTTATTAATCACTATCAAATACGTATAAAATAAAATTTTGAAGCAGATCTGACGCAGGGGTTATCGTTTAATTAATTTTTAAAAAATTGAAATTTAACATGTAGCCTATGGGGAATAACGACGAAATTCACACATATCGAATTATATAGGCATCTGTGCATCTGATACAAAAACAAAAAAACTTACATTTTATTAATTCACTTCCGAGGAATATGTTAAAAATAAAATCAAAAGTTTCTGCCGTCCGCTTTTAAAAGATATTTTAACAAGAAAGTCAAAAAATTCTCCAAAATGACAGTCGCCAATATTTAAAAATAAGGGAGAGATTTGAGAGTGAGACCAGTCCGGCAACGTCGCATAACATAATATTCATTTCTAGCTGTTAGTTACATTTTTTTTTTTTTCAATTTTACGATATTTTTTCTCGCAAATCGTCCATTGTGTTTAAACTGATTTGCATTAAACATTGTAATATATTAAATAAAATAAAATTTAAGGCGTTTAAGATTTAAAATAGATATATTTAACAAACATATGAGTGTTCTTTATTGGATGAGGCCAAACATGCCCTTATCCCCGGAATCGAACCCAGGATCTCCGCCTTTCCGGGCATAGGCGTGCTATCCTGGGTTCGATTCCTGGGGGCCATGGGATGTTTGGCCTCATCAATAAATGAACACTCACATGTCTTGTTAAATATATCTATGTACTCAGTTAAAGTCCGAATCGAGGTATTTTTGAATACTATTATCTTTTTCAAATAATAGATCTCGAAAAATATTTAGTTAAAATAGATAGTTGATGAATGCATGTTGCCAGTTCTATTTTACTTGAAAAACTGCTCAAGTCGAAAAGTCATTCATTTATTATCTTTGGTAATTAAATTATTAACTTAATACAATTATAAACTCTGATAGGTCACGACTAAATTATAATAAGGAATTTTGACATTCAAAATTTTTAATTTTATTTAAAAAAAAAATTTAGATTCTGTTATGACTTACGGGATATTATCCGAACAGCCTTAAGATAGATTAGAACAAGTCTTTTAAGAAGAAACAAAGTGTTCCACTATTTTTGACTCGCAATGTATATTTTTTGTTGAAGAATTTTATTCTCTTATATATATGGCTTGACTCCCAATTTAATAGAGAATAAATTCGTGCCATTTTCGTTCTTTCTTCTTATCATAAATAGCAGTTATCAATTATAGGCCTATTGATATAATATTTTATGATTATAAAATTTTCATTCATGGAATGCTTATCTGCAATGAAATATTGAATGGGAGTTTGCGACTATTTGCAAAACATCTGTTGCTTATACACTCCATCTCATTGGGATAGAAATACCTACAAATAAGCGGATAAAAAAGTATTTAATTTTTGTCCTTAGAATAAATTAAATAGATGAGAATTTATTCTCAAAAAAAGGAAACAAGTTACGTTATAAACATAGAGAAATTTTATTAATCTCTTTGAATTTTTAAAAAATATAACTTTGAAAGAAAAAAAAAACAGGAAAGATCTGCAACTTTATTATCTTTTTTATATATCATTGAGTAGAAAATTGTAATTGAAATTATTTAAAAGAGTGAAAAACATCTTAAAAAATGGCGGTCATTAAGTAGAGAGATTCTTTGAGAGAAGGAGAAGAATAAAAGAGAGATAAAGGCAAGGCAAGAGGCATGGAGACGAGAGTCATAAAAGAAAAGGAAAGATAAGAAGGAGATGGTGGTACTTACGTTGAATGTCAAAGTAGCGTGCCTCTTCGAGTAATAAGTCTAAATCGGGGAAATTGTCTGGAACGACAAGACGGGAGTTGCGCATGAAATTGAGAATATGCCGGAACATGCCACCATCCCGGTCGATGAAATAATGTTGCTTCAACGAATCTAATACGATTGGGATACTTCCATTGAACAGTTTCGCTAGTCGAGAATCGGGGTATCTGCAAAAAAAAAAATAAATAAATTATTTAATTATATCGCAATGCCCGCGGGCTTAATTATTATTATTATTAATTTAGAATATTTCTAGTCATACCGAGTTTTGACAAAAATAAAACTTAACCTATTCTTGTAGAATTCTCTATACATAAAAAAAAATTACGAAAATCCGTCAAATAGTTTTTGAGTTAATGAGTTTTTTTTTTTTTTTTTTTAACATTCACACTTTTTTCTCACACACATTCACACAGTCTTTTCGGCAACTCAGGCCATATAAGACATTTACGATAACCGTTATTGATTTATATGGGGTCCAGGCATTTTTATTTAAGCCATTTGGTATCCAAGTGGCTTAAATAAAATCATCGGACTGCCTGGGGTCCAAACCCCCGACGTTTGGTATACGAGGTTAGCACGCTAACCTCTACACCAAGCCCCGAGGGCGTCTTGCCTAATGAAAAATTTAAAGGTAAAAGAAAAATTAAAGTCAATTAAAATTAAATTAAATAATTAAATCTCTCAAATGAAAAATAATAAAAATTGTTATTTTTTTATTTTTTTAAATATTTTATTAAAGTATTATTTATTTAAAAGTAGATGTATATTTTTTATTGTCTGAAACGAGTTGACAGAAAAATTGCCGAACTTGATTAAAAAAAGCCGGTGTGACTGTCGCACAACACACAACTTTCTCTTACTTTCGGTAATCGAAAGTTGTGTTCTGTGCTTGGCACACCAGATTTGTTGTGTCCACACATATTTAGTTTCCGCCAATATATTTAAGATGTCAAATTTATAAACATGGGAAAATATTTATATTTTGTTACCATGGCAAACATTACTCCTATCTTTACTATGGAATACAAGAGTATAGTGGTCTTCAGAAGATTTCAATGGCAAAATGAGAATCTAAAAAATAATTGATTTTTGAATTTTAATCAAAATCGTTGCTGAAGCGAATTTTTGGAGAAAAATCGAAAAAAAAAACTGAAAAAGTTCATCAGTAAAGTACTAGTACTTTTCGGCCGATTTTGATTAAAAGCTTATTTTCACGCTCCAGAGGGGTGCTAACTTAAATATAAAATTCTCAACCTCATAGCTCAATTCCTTCATGCTTAAACACACACACAGACATACACAATTTATATCTGTAATGTCCATGTAGATGGGACACTTTTGCCGGGTATTACATTTCGCTCCGAAAAATAAGTGGCAAAACGACCCACCCTAGTGTCCAACTCTGTAGAGCAGTGGTTTCCAAACTTTATGTTACCATGCCTCCCTTAAAAATAATTAATCTTATGACGCCTCCCCCTCCCCCCACCCCCCTCCCATTTTATAAAATAATACAAAAACAAAAATTTTTAATACTAAAAAAATATAAATATAGAAATATATAAAAATATTTTTTTTGTTTATTCTTATTTATATTAAAACTAGCGATCATTTGGAAAATTGGTCCTGGTGGCCAATATTCGCGCCTCCCCTTAGACTAGTCCGCGCCTCCCTAGGGAGGGGCGCCTCTCAGTTTGGAAAACGCTGGCATATGGGTATTTTATGGCTAGTGGAATTTGTATCAGGAATGAAAGAAAAAACGAAACCAGAATTTTTTCTTTAAAAATATATTTTAACAGCTTACGTTTCGGCCTTGGTCAAAGCCATCCTCGGATGACCACTAACATCTCCGAGGATGGCTTTGATCAAAACCGAAACGTCAGCTGTTAAAATATATTTTTAAAGAAAAAATTCTGGCTTCGTTTTTTCTAACTTTCATTCCTGAAGAAAAATATTTTCTCAAATCTTATTTTCCCGGCCCTAGAGGGGTGCCTAACTTAAATATAAAATTTTTAGCACCTAGACACACACACACACACACACAACAGACAGACCATGTCGTGAAAACCACTTTTTTGGATTCAGAAGACCTCAAAACGTGTATATCCAATAAAATCTTGACATCGAATTTTTTGACATGAATCCAATACTTTCTCTCTATATATATTAACATATATAGAGGTAAGAGAAAATAAAAAAGGCGAGGGAGGGTCCGCCGCAGCTAATACTAGTTAAAATTCTTTAACGAGAAATAATAAAAATTATTTTTCTTTTTTTCTTTTGAGAGGGTTAGAGTGTCGACCTTCTATACAGGAGATCATGAAGTATAGGAATATGATGTCAGAGTGTGCCCAGGAGGGGGGGGGCGAAGTGAAGGTGTCAGTCTCGTCCTTCTGGATCAGATGATATAAAAAAAATGAAAAGAGCCACAAAATGGACTCCATAATTACTTGGCCTTTAACAACCAAAAGTTTAAACCAATATGAAATGGTTTGTGGAAAAAGAGAGTTTAAAAGCCTCGACCACAAGAACCGCAAATGTTTATTAAATCTTTTTCTTCTTTTACAATAATGGATATTGTTATGTTGATAAAAAAAGAAAGGATAATAACAAATGGATTCTATTATTATTATTTTTTATATGAGACTAGACGCAAAAGCCCCGCCTTCGGCGGGGCCCTCTCCGTCTAGCGAGGGCTAGCGCCCCTGGACCCCCTTGCTCGCCTACTTATATACATACCGGTAGGCCTACATACATTTTCCTCCTTTTCATTTTTATATGTAGAGATTATTTTAACGGTTAATTATTCATGAACTTAAGATTTTTTTGTGAATCATATCCTTTCCGGGACTTTCCCGGTACACAGACAAAAAAATTCAAAATGTAAATAACATGGGTAAATATTTATATTTTCTTACCATGGCAACCCTTTCCTCCTAATTTTTATTTTTTTTCTTATTTTAAGGTTGTTCGGATAGTACATCGTAAGTCATAATAGAATCTAAATTTTTTTTAAATAAAATTAAAAATTTGAATGCCAAAATTCCTTATTATAATTTAGTCGTGACCTATCAGAGTTTATAATTGGATTAAGTTAATAATTTAATTACCAAAAATAATAAATGAATGACTTTTGACTCGAGCAGTTTTTCACGTAATATAGAACTGGCAACATTGCATTCATCAACTATCTATTTTAAATCTTAAACGCCTTAAATTTTATTTTATTTAATATATTACAATGTTTAATGCAAATCAGTTTAAACACAATGGACGATTTGCGAGAAAAAATATTGTAAAATTGAAAAAAAATGTATCTGACATAGAGATAAGACACTTATGCTATGCGACGTTGCCAGGCTGGTCTGACTCTCGAGAATTCATTATTTTTAAATATTAGCGACTGTCATTTTGGAGAATTTTTTTGACTTTCTTGTTAAAATATCTTTAAAAGCGGTCGGCAGAAACTTTTGGTTTTATTTTTAACGTATTCCTCGGAAGTGAATTAATAAAATGTAAGTTTTTTTTGTTTTTGTATCATTTGCACAGATGCCTATATAATTCGATATGTGTGCGTTTCGTCGTTATTCCCCATAGGCTACATGTTAAATTTCAATTTTTTAAAAATTAATTACACGATAACCCTGTGTCAGATCTGCTTCAAAATTTTATTTTATACGTATTTGATAGTGATTAATAACATATTAAAAAAATTAGCTTTTTAATCTACCAAAGTGCTTTAATGTCCGAACAACCTTAACGGTTAATTACTCATTAACTTATTATTGTTATTTGTGAAACAAAACCTGTCCGGGACTCTCACAAACATACACAGAAAATTTCATTATAATTGGTTCAGTCGTTTAGGAGGAGTCTAGCTCAGTCACATACACACGTACAAGAAGAATTATATATATAAAGAAGATTAGCAACAGGTGATTAAGAAAATAATCACCATTCAGGTTTATTTTAAATTTACATTCTCTTATGAAAAAATAAATACTTTTGCATATTATCCGTTTATTTGTAAATATTTCGATTCCGTGAAATAGAATCATCTTCAATGCATTCCATGAATGCTCAGCTATTTTGTCATATTGAATAGGAGGAAATAACGATTTGCAAAACATCTGTGATTGTACTGATGATGATTCTATATCACTGGAATCGAAATATTCCCAATAAATGGATAATACGCAAAAAAGTATTTCAATTTTGGCCGATGTCCTTATAATAAAATTAAATATATATTCTTATTTTACCATCAAAATTGTTTTAAGTACACTTTACTCTTTGTACTTCATTAGTTGCTAATATAAATATTTTACTATGTTCATAAATATATCGGCCAAAACTATTTTTTTTTTTTATTTATTTTATTTGCTCCGGTACTTGGTTTTACACCATTTTCCCTATATTACAATTTTTTATTTTTTTCTCTCTGTACAGACTGTTGTCCGACCGTCAAGCATTGATAAAAAAAAAAGAATAGGAAGACCATTGAGAAAATACATATATAGCAAAAAATAAGAATAAAGCAAAAAATGAATATAGCAGAAAATAAATACGTAGCAATAAAAAATAAATATATAGTAAGAACATTAATAAAAAAATATATCTATAATAAGAATCCTGATAAAAATACATATATAGTAAAACATCACTATCAAAAAAAAAAAAAAACCAGTAGGGGGGACCGGGGCAGGTTGGCCCACTAATTTTCATTTCTTTTATAAAATTTTTTATTTAATCATTTTTCGTTTATGTTTTTATTTTAAAATGTTGGTGCAACCTTAAGCTACCGAATGGTCATCGTAAAAGTCTCCTAAATTGATGTTAAAATTAAAAAAAATAATTATTTCTAAAATAGTTCGAGTGGAGCCAACCTGCCCCGTGGTCGGGGCAGATTGGCCCGGAATCCTCAGGGCAGATTAAGCCCGGAAGGCATTTGATTATTTTTATATGAATTAAAATGCAAGAAAATAATTTAAAACAACTTAATTTTAACACACAAAGTTTATTTTAAATTATAATTGGTTATTGACAACAGTTTCAGTAATAAATGAGTACTAAATCAAAAAAAGTATATCGTGACTTCAAGAACTTTTCCTTTTTCAGTTTTTCTTTTGTATTTACGAATCACTGTTATAACCGTGGTCCAGAGGTTGGAGATGAGAGTCCGAATGCTATAAAGAGCATTGCAGACACCTTACTTGGGCTTGGCAAGTTGGCAAAAAGGTATCCCTCAAGGGTCCCAACTTTTTTCTCTCCCAACGCTACCAATTTGTGCTCTTTTGAAAAATCTCAGCCCTCGGGGCTTCGTGTAGAGGTTATCGTGCTAACCTCGTATACCAAAGAGTCGCGAGGTTCGGATACCAAATGGCTCGTAAAAAGAATGCCTGGACCCCCAAAATATATAATTATTAATACAACGGTTATCGTAAAAGTCTTATATGGCCTGGAGTTACCGAAAAGATGGTGTGACTGTGAGTGTGAAAGGGAAAAAAGTGTGAATGTTTAAAAAAAAAAAAAAAGCGGAGCCACTCCATATCTTCCCGAACCACAGATATTCAAAGAACTAGAACGTTTTAGAAAACAATAAGAACATATTCATATATCTGATATCAATTTCCCAAAAACAAACACACATGCTCATTTATGATGCAAAATTTCCTCCATTAAACTCTCCAATGACGGCCAGTATAACATCGATATTTATAATAATTTTTATTTTGTTACTTTTACATCATTCATTGCCACTAAAATTGAAAAGATAAAACACGGTTTTAACGATTTCATACATACAATGGCAAAAAATCAGAGTGGGCCAACCTGCCCCGTCATTTTTTGGGCCAACCTGCCCCATCGTCATATTTGAAACAATTTTTATCCCACACAAATCCCGTTGATGTTTTTTAATTAATATGCCATGGAGAAATAATCCTTATTACTCTAACCTTTAAACATAGTGCTCACTTTTTATCCTCGAAGTAAACCAAAAAGTAGATAAAACAATTTTATTCAACTAATGAAAATTCACTCCAAGGTGCAAAAAACGAATAAATGATCCTAGCTCATGCGAAATTACTACTCCGTCCGTTATAGTTGTTGTTTTGGCGGAAGGTGTGTGGCAGTGCTATTAACCTTCAAATTCTGATCCGTATCACAATCGT